>JAFIRS010002840.1:0-176603 GCA_018342105.1 Gonioctena quinquepunctata | reverse complement strand
CTTTTATTTGGGTTTCCCTGTATTTTTGTGGAAAAAGATGCCTTTTACCATATTTTAAATTTTTAAAGATCCATTTTTGAAAAAATGTATTTTTATTTGAAAACAGTCATTAACCCCTCAACCTAATATTCCATGTGATAGTATAGACTCTATTGGAGAAATATAGTGTTTTTAAATGTTTTATGTTTGGTTTCTTTGAGGTGTTTAAATTTCGATAAGAACCTGAGTTTTCTGACCATTTCTTTCTTTTTATATATATATATATATATATATATATATATATATATAAAAAAAGTCGAATTTTCATGGGGATTGGCGCGGTGGGTTAGCGTCCGACTCATGATCGAAAGGTCGTGAGTTCGATTCTCGAGCCAGGGCAGAAATTTTTCTATTTAATTTGAGAGAATTAAATGTTAAATTTCGTAGCCGGGCCGAGGATGGTCCTCGACGATTCGCTGTTGCGTTCAAATTAACAGTGCTGCTCCTAGGTGGCGTTGGAGTTAGTAACAAGGCCTACCCAGAACACTATGAAATGATACATAAAAATACTCAACTTGTGACTGGCCGAATGACGAAATGTCAAAGCCATTAAAAAAAAAAAAAAAGTCGAATTTTCTACCTAACCTCAACAGATTCATAGAACAACAAAAGTCACTTTTGAATGTTCACATTCTAATATGTTTCTATTATATTTCGTCTGAAAATCTCAGGTAGGAGAACAAAATAAAATAATTGCCCAAATTTTGTTCACGAATGGAAACCTCGTTTGTGTAAACTCGATCCATCTCAAGGATATATTGTATTGACACCTAAGTGCGATGTGACATATTTATTTATAGTAGTAATACATCCAACAGACAAAATAGTCTAATTATAGGTATATAACGTAAAATTTGTTTAACACAGTATACTTATTCTAGATTTATATGTTAACAATAACTGATAAAGTAACAATACTTTCTGAAATTACATTTCAATTCGAGATGAGCCTATATAAAGTTTGTTTGAATTGGGATGCATTTGAAAATAATATATCCACTGAGGGAAGATTGTTTAGACATCTACACATATGATTTACACAACTATAGAAATGATGTTGGGAATTCGGTACATCAATACGAAAGGTGAGGTTCGTTCTAGAGGCTAAACGAGGAATATTGAAGTTCAATAAAGATAGTAATGTTGATGAATCGATTTCATTGTGTATAAGTTTATGAATGAAAGTAAGGTCGGAAATATCACGACGTTTTCCAAAGAAACCATATTGTTTTCATTCATACTCACAGTGTCTTTCTGGGTATGAACCATGAACTCTGAGATAAATGAATTTCAGGAATCTACGTTGAACATTTTCTAGTTTGTCAATGTATTTTTTATGATGCGGGTTCCATATCTGGCTGCCGTATTCCAATTTCGATCTCACCAAAGCAAAAAATATGCATTTCATTGCTTCCGGTGATTTGAATTTGCAATTTCGTAAGACAAATCCAAGGACACATTGATTTATTTGTGATATCCTCTATGTGTGACGAAAACGTTAATTTGGCGTCAAACGTTATTCCTATATCCCTACATTCAGATACCCTCGTAATGATGGTATCCTTCAATAAATAAATGTGGAAAATTGGAGATCTACGTGAGTATGTCATAATTTTCCATTTGCTAATGTTCAGTTGTAAGTTATTCGAGTCACACCATTCAACTAAATTATTTATGTCATGTTGTAATGCGGTACAGTTCGTAGTGTCTCGAATTTTCTATAAAGTTTCATATCGTCCGCGAAGAGATTTTTTGGATATTATTGAGTCACAAATGACGTTAACAAACATAAGAAATAAAAGTGGCTCCCAGGTTTGAGCCCTGGCACCCAGAACAGGCGATGAATTCAAAGCCTTTTTCCCCATCATATTCAACACATTTCTGTTCGAGAGAAGGTTTTGGATTTTCGCAGAAATTCGAATCGACTTAGTTTTCTCACAAGTAATTCATGGGAAACTCTGTCGAACGCCTTACTGAAATCAGTGTAATGGATTTCGAAACATTGAGTAAGTGTACATAGATTCGAAACAATGCTACGTGCTCTCATGAATCCATGTTGGAACATATGTTTGGAAGCACGCACAGATTCGGTAGTGATTGAGGGTGGCGCTTTTAACTGCATATAGTTACATAAGGAATATGTAAGTTTTGCCCACATATTGATATAATATTTACCTTAATGCAAGGATAGTGCTCGTCCGCATGAGTCTAGAGAAATGATTTGCCAGCAGGTCTTCTGGACCTTATTCGATTGAGCTCATCTGGGATATGTTAAAAGAATGAATAAACCTGGAATTCATGCTTACAAAACAGACACGTTATTGACAAAAACAGCTTATTGACAGAAATATTTTCGTGATGTTCCTTACTTATACAGTGTAGTTTTTATAGCCCCCTGTTAACTTTTGAACAGTTCGACGTAGAACAAGGGGGCAAAAACATTTTTTGAATTATATCACCGGTACTACTTTTGAAAAAAAATAAATAAAAATTGTGAATTGCTCGATAAAGGGACGCGGGGACATTAACTTAACAATTTCAAATAGCATGGGGTCAAGTAGCACAAAATTTTTTTTTCGGGAATACGTTTTTCACAAATTTGAAATGTCAAGTATAACACACAACAAAACTATTATGTGATATTTTTATTTATTGATAATATGAAGCAAACTAGTTATGGATCGTGTCCACTCGTGTTTTTCCCTCCTACCTACATTGTTTTGTCTCAATACTCAATTCACTCTAGGTGAAACTTTTCACTAAATACAAATGCGATAATTTGTTTTAAATGTGAAGAGCAGGTAAGTAGTGTTATAATCATTTATACATTAGGTCTTGAACATCGTCAAAATAATCCAACTTCATATTATCATTTCTAGGTTCTGCTTGGTTATCAGTTAAATCCAATAAATGGGACCCGTTATGATTATGGTCATTAAAAATAAATGAATGGGGAATTATTTGAGTCGGAAATTGGATTATTGAATGGATTCAAAATCTGTACCTAATTGCTTTGAAAATGAAAAATTATTTAAGTAATGAATCTTCCTCTATTGACCGTATTTCGTGTTACTCATCGTAATTGTGATTCCGTAGATCAACCATGGTTGAAAGTAAAATTGAATTACCTTTTCAACGATGTTCGAGTTATTGTAATGTATCTTCTATCAGAAAGTAGGATCTGTAATACCATACCATTTCTGTCCCATTGTTTCATTCTTTTCAACGATTTGACCCCCCATGCTATTTGAATTTTTTAAGTTGATGTGTCCTTTCGCGCCATCTATCGAGCAATCACAATGTCTTGTATTTCAAAAAGTACATTCAAAACGGTTTTTTTTCATTGTTCTACATCGAACAGGGGGACTATAAAAAAAACCACTGTATTTTGAAAGCAAGTCGCAGTGTATAATGTTTCTGCTACAAAAACGCCATTTTGTGTTTTATTTTTTTCGAAGGCTTCACAATGGCACAAAATTTTGTAACACAAACTGCAGTTAGGTCAACTCTGTTTCAGGATGAATTACTAACGAGAAAAAAAACAATCATTCTGGGCTTTTTTTAATTTATTGGTGTGGGTATTGAATGAAATGGAATTTGCCGACTTCTGCAACAATTTGCTCCATTGGTATCCCATTTCAAGACATTGTTTAAGACAAATAATTGTATTCTTCAGTTTATTTGAATATTTGTCTTATTTCACAACAATGCCGCCACGTACAATTTCCAACAATGACGCACGTATATCTGCGCACCACGTATTTTCGTGTTTTATCATATCAAAGGCAAAATTCCCGACATCAAGCTGCTGTGGCTCATAAACAAAGCAGATAATTGGGGAGGTTTTGAAAGCGCCATTTGTCAGGTTACCTCCTCTTTGAGGTGCATTATTTGTGGGATACTGCCATGAACTTGATATTGTTGCTTACTTTAGAAATAATAATTTCGGTTTTCCATAGATAATATTTGTAGAATTCATGAGTTCCAACAAAAACGTGGGACAACTAGTGGCGGTTTGAGTCCTCCGTTCAGATATTCACAAATCATTTAACAAGTCCAACTGCATTTGTTTATATATTTTCTTGAAATGCATAGCAGAGTTAATTAATTCCTGGTATAATTCATTAACAAAAACCTATAAGATTCCATGTGAATCGTCTTATTACTAGGGTGTGGCGCTTAGTACATTTTTTAAGAATCTTGTACACGAACCAGTGGACTGTGAATTCTTAGTATCATGAGCAATATTTATTTTAAACGGCATGAATCAGAGTATCGAATCAGCTTTCTAAAAACAATATACGAATGAAAATATAATTTACAATTACTCCTGTGATGGTGGTATATAATTTAATTAGCAATCAATATCTGTTATTTATATATGGAAGATAAAAATGTTCAGCAGTAATTGGATAAATAATGATGAATAAAAGTGTCCAATTTTAATAATGAATTGAATCCTCATCTGATTTTATTTTTCGGATCCCATGAACATTCAGGATTTTAATTTATTTTTTGGAATATTCGACATTGATGTGGAAATCACTTCCATCATAATAGTAAGGTTTTGAAATTGCGAAGAAATTGAACGGGAACAATCTCGATTGAATATTGAAAAGAAATATTTTTCTGAAAATCTAGAAATCTACGAAATAAATGAACCTATTTTTTGTAATCTATATAATAAAGATGAATGTCAAATTGTGTTGCTAAGCGCAAAACTCGAGAAGGGCAATTTTTTTTGTAGAAATGTTCATAATAGACGGAGGAAAGTTTTTATGGAAAATAAATTGGAAAAGTTGCCCGTTGTTTTGTTTGTTGTAGGCCTGGGAAAGTTTTTCAGGAAAAAAAATCGGGACAATTACAAAGGAAAGTCGAAAAATTCGGACAAACTGCAAACATTTTTGTATGCACTCTCGATCAAAACGACATATTTTGTTGATTCTTTTTTTGAAAGTAAGTGTTTTTTCATGGAGAAGGTTTTTCTGCTATCCATTTTACATTAACTCGCCACTAGACGGCGCTGCAGCGCATCAACTTCTATACCTTTGTTTGAAGGTTGTAGACGATGTGGTAACTTGATTACTCTCGTTTCGGACGTCCATCGTCTTAATGAATTAAGGGTTCCACGACGTTTCGAATGCTTGTATCTGCAATCGTCTTCAGGTGAATACGACTTGTCTAACATTGGGCCAGTGGATTTTTTGAAATAATTCCTCATCCATACGCTTGAAAATGAACACTGGCATTGTGTTTACCTCCTGATAAACGTGAAAAAACTTACGAGAGTGCTTTTCGTTTATTAAAAAATGCGAGAGTGTTGGTTTGATTTAAAACCCAAAAAAGTAGCAGCGGATTCTGAAAAGGCAATTCATAATGCAGTGCAGGCAGTATGGCAATCGCAATTGGTTACACAAATGCGGGTGGGTCTTTCCACTCTGGATTTAATTCTAATTTTTATTCTATCCACCCCCACATATTGGCGTTCATACATGTACTGAAACAATTTTATACCTAGTCGTATGTGAAACAAAGTTTAACCGAAAAAGTAAAAATGCTGCACCCAGCAGTACGTAAGTGTACAGAATTTGTATGTATGTTTTAGCACGACGCTATAAGTTAGGGAAATTTCATTTTAGAATTATTTCTTATATTCAATATTATTCAATATAAGTGACTTAATAACATTTGATACTCAAGTAACAGTAAGCTCTGACGAATTTGTGCAGGTAAGAAATACTAGCGTTCAATTTATGGCACCCTTAACAGGTATACGTGTCACAAAAAGGATTAACTACATTTTTAGCGTCCAATTTATGGATTTTAGAACACTAGTACATAAACTTAGAATACCGGATCACTCACAACGTCGCACAGCCACTGCCCTGTGTTGGGACGTTGTATGTTGTTTGTTAAAATGTATTGTCACACGAACCATGTACACAAGCGAAAATTCGAATCAGTCGAGTCATTGAGTATGTGCAACAAAATTACATTACCTACGGATAGACATGCAGACAGACGGACAAGTGGAAGTTGAATAAAAGCTTGTGATGTGGTAATACAAACAGTGAACCAGTGACATCGACTTCAGCAAGCTCATATAATAATAATAATAATATTTATTCTCTCCAATATACATTTTTGTTTACATTTTCATTTCATATACAGTTATTGGTGGCAAATAAACAAAGAGTTCCATATCAACCGTGAGGTTGTGCATGGATTGTTTTATGTTTTAATGATGTAGTACAAATGCAATGTGGTTATGTTAGTATTGATTATATTTAACTAGGCTATATAATATGGAGTAGGACACATATATGCTTTAAAGAAGAGAAAAAAAATCGTTTTGAAGTTTATTTGCATTGCATTATTGTGTGTAGGGTGTGTCTGTCAGTTGACTCAATATATCCTTCGAATTTGTATTTAATGAGTCGTAGAGAGTATATTTCTTCTAAGTAAGTTTTGTACTTTTCTGGGAGTGTATTATATATTTTTATGATTGGTACATAGCGAGCGCTAGCCGATTGATTTGTTCATTCTGTTCATAGGAATATTTTGCTTAATTCGTGTTTCATATCTGTGTTAAATTTTTTTAATAAGTATATAATTGTATTATATATGTATAGTTGTTTAGGGTCAAATATTTTAGTTTCATTAAATAGATCATTTGTAGAATAGGTATTTTCTTGAATATATATATTTTTTTGTAGAATCTCTTGTTTTTTTATATTCGTTGGTAGGGCTGTTCCCCAATTCAGAATGGCATACTGTATTCGAGACTCAACGAACGCATAATATAATGTTTTCAAATGTTTTATATCCAAGATCCCTTGTGAATGTGAATTTATATAGTAATGGTCTCAGAGTTTTTGTAATATTGTCTATATAATATATGGAGGTTCTATCTCAAAAAGTGAGTCAATTGTGATGCCGAGATATTTGATATAGGGTTTTTTATACTATTTCGTTTTTGATTGTTCATTTTGTATCTCAAGTGTTTGTATTTCGGGAGATTTGTCTTGTAGCAGGTGAATGAAAAGAAAAACGTTTTTTACGTTGACTGTGAGGGTTCCATGGTTAAACCAGTTTAATATGTTACTTAAATCTGCTTCTGTTTTATTTTTCAGGCTTTGTCATCTTCAAAGCTAATTATATTACCGGTACTATGCGTTGTCAGTAAGTTGTTTATATACATGGTGAAAAATAATGGTCCGAGAACTGTACCCTGTGGTACGCCATAGTTAATTGTTTTGTCATTGCTAAGTTCACTGTTGATTCGGACAAACTGTATTCTATTTCCAGATAATCTTTCATAAGGAAGTGAGGCTCCTCTTATTCCAGCCTCTTCCAAGACCTCCGCCAGTTGTGCGTGACAAACTGTGTCAAAGGTCTTGGCTAAGTCTAGAAATACACACAGAGTGGGTTTACTATCGTCAACTGACTTATATATACCCTCAAGAAGGTGGTTTATAACATCGTTAGTTGATAGTCTCTCTCCTAAACCAAATTGTTTGTCTGATATGATATTATATTTATTTAGAAAACACATCAATTTGTTTTTTATTGCTTTTTCTACAATTTTAGCTATTGTTGAAATTATGGATATGGGTCTGAAATTACTCATTTTATTTTTCTACCTTTTTAAATATAGGTATTACAATAGTTTTCTTAAGTCCGTTGGGAAACATTCCGGTTAAAAATTTTCATTAATCAAAACAGTTAGAGTATAGTTATTCTAATCCCAAATTGGAACGGCAATAAAAATAAAAAGCACTACGAGGAGTGTTCTATGCACTGCCCGCAAATGGCAAATTTATAATACTACCAGTGTTTTACTTTCAAAGCGTTCCTGGTACAATCACAAAATTCCTGGAGACCTTTCGAAACAAATAATAAAATTCAGTTGACATAACATATGTCTACTTTTACATGGGGTGCTCAATTGCTATAATTGTAAAAATAAGTAACCGAAAAAATACCACTGAAAAATTATATACGGACGCCTATGTCAAGGCGGCGACTGCAAAGAGAATTCCTTCCCGAAACTTTTTATTCTTCATTTTTATTGATATTGGTTAAAAAAAGGAATTTGGTGTTGGTGTTCTTTTGGGTGGGTGGGTCATTGGTTTGTTTATCTTTTAAGCATATAATTCCAATACTTATGAAATAATCATTGAAGGCATTTGCTTTTAGCCGGTCATCAACAATTACGTTTCCATCTTCAGTGACTATTTGATGAATTGTTTCAATTTTTTTAGGGGAATCTATTTGTTTTATAATATTCCACAGTTGTTTATTGTTATTTTTATTTGTATCTATCTGGATTGTGTAATAATTAGACTTTGCCTTTCTTATTAATCTATTTAAAAAGTTTGTTTTTTTTTTGCGATGTTTTCAGGATCTTTCTTATGTTCAACTAGTAACACGTTTTTTCTGTTTGTGCAGTTTACCATACCATCAGTTATCCAATCTTTTCGTCTGATTTTATTTCTCGGGATTTTTTTTTCAGTGTTTTCAATAATCCAGGATAATGTGTCAATGAAATAGTCAGTTTTTTTTCTGTATTTTCATGATTATAGAACCTCGACCAATCGAATTTTTTAAAATCATTTTTGGATTATGGTTATTTATATATTTAATCGTTTTTTGTTCGGATTTTAAGTCTATAGGTATGCTTGTTATAGTTGCCTTATGATCAGTTATATTTGCATTGAAAATAATTGCTGAGCAGTTTTATTGTTTTCATTTCTCTACTTTTCAAAAATGGTTTATACAGCTAGATGAAGTATTTTGTACTCGAGTAAATTTATTTATAAGGGATACCAAATTATGTTCGCTCATCAGGTCCAAATAATCCGACACACTTTCATTTTCGTTTGTTACAGGTAGTTAGCAAGATTATTGATAAATATATTTTCATCAGTCGAGGGAGGCCTATAGATACCAGTTAACATAGTTTCTTTTTTCTGTTCATATTTAATTTTCAATTGTATGATTTTAATTACATCAATATTAATTATTTTCGATTTGAAATTTAGATTATTTTTTACATAAATGATGACTCCATCGTTTCTATTCACATCACCATCATTTAATATAAGGATGTATTTCGGTAACTGGTGGAAATTAAGGTCTCTTTGTGTTTCAGATGTTCAATTTTCAACAGAATATTTGCTTCAGATGCCTTGATGTTATTTATTAGTTCGGTTTTGGTATTTTTCAATTCATCCAATATCTGCTGGGCTAAATACTATGATATGGCACAAAAGTTATTTTTTTAACGTTTACGAATTTTTATAGGATAATCAAACACACACGTCTACTCTCGATCGATACTCGACTACTATCAATCAATATATCAGTATTTTTCTATATTCCTGATAAATACATGTTGAATATTCATAAATTCATAGTAGAAGTATTCAAATATATTTCTTCGTCACCCGGTATGTTCTGACAGAATTTCAATTCCATTGTTGGAAATTGCATTTCACATCAAATTAAGGCCACGCTCTATTGACGTTATGTTGAAATTATCCTTGGCAATTTGCTATTATATCCGCATCCTAATCTAATTGACCCTGATTTACTCAATGTAAATGAAGATAACATTTGTCTATTGCCTTTGTTTATATTTTTTTCATTGGCATGATAGCATTCTTTTCATTGACAACGCAACCTAAATAGTGGTGTAGATTCTAAAAATGAGCGTAATTTCATTACTGCCTATAAATGACAAATATAAATTTAACATTCAATCATATGTTAATTGTATTACGAAAAAGCAGTGATCCGGAAACAAGAATAAAAACCATAATCATTTCTACAAGGTGACCTGTGAATTAGGTCGTCATAATCTATACATATGACTGTTGCGGTTGAACATAATCTATACATATGACTGATTGATGATTAACTTCCAGGCCAAACGGCTCAACTAACAAACTTCAAATCATAAGGTTATATCTCAATTGGTATGTGTAATGAGATAATTTAATTTTGCATGAGTGTTAAATTCCAGAGGTATATTTTCCAATTTCACCCCCTAAATTATTTCAATAATGTTTATCTTTGAGACCATTTTTCCCAATTATGTAGGTAATACTTTGTTCCTTTCCAAAGGTTAATTTTGAAACTAAAAAAGTTGTGTGTCAATACATAAAGAATACATTATGCCAACAAACATTATGGCGGGTAAAACTGACAATAAGTGCCTCAAAATTCGAACAATTCTTTGCCACTTTCAAAACCTTAAACCTTTTATTAAACTCCGCCACCTGTCCATCTGCCCTTAATGAATTGTATACATCTTAATCAAGTACTTCCCGTCCACAACACCTCCCAAGCAAGTCTGAACAGCCATAATATCATAAATTTTCAGCTTCTAAAATATTTCTATATATTTCCTCAGTCTTGGTGTTTAACCCCCTACAATTTTGGCCGTGAACATTATTTGATTTTTTCATTCTCTTAGAAACTCCTGAATGAATAGAATTTATAATTGTGGGAACAAGAGAGAAAAAAAAACAATTCTCTGATTCAAAAAACATCAATATTCTAAAGAAAAAGTCAATACTTACTTGTCGTTCAATAAAAAAGACAAATAGACAAAAAGTGGTGCACAAAGAAATATATTTTAATTTCAGAAATGTGTGAAGTCTGACCATTCCGATTAAGATCTGAGCTCATTGTGCTGGATTAGTTTGACTTCATTATTATGGTCCAGGTATCTCGTATTCTATATTTCTCCTTTGCTAGTTGTAATAATTTGTATCTTTTTTTCGTCAAATCCTCATTGACGAAGATTCCCGTTTTCTTTAGTAGTTTTCTTGCATTCATAATTTCATTACGTTTCAAGTAAGACACAAACCCAACTAATACGGTTCTAGATTTCCCAGTTGAACATTTTCCTACTCTGTGTATATTGTGAAATCTGCTATTGTACATTTCACTGTCATGGTTCTATTTATAGTGTTTGTAACGATTGAAAATAATTTCTAACTTTCCCATTCATTTATACCGATAAATCTCAGTATTTTCTTCCTATTATTTTGTTCTAGTTCATCCATTTTTTTTCCACCTCCAGAACTTTTTCTTCGTTTTTTCCCACAGATCTTTCCAGAGCGTAGAACTCACCGCTTTGATTCTAATTTCGATTTTTTTTATAAAATAGTTCTTCGTAAATACAGGGACTTCCTCTTTTCCTCTCGGGAATGTATAGATGGGGTCAAAATATCACCAGTACTTCATATAACTTTTGTTCCTAAAAGCCTTCGTTACCAAGTTACGGGCCCTCAAAGTTACAAAATGAAAAATGTTTTTCTTTGATAACTTTCAAAGTGAATATTCAAAATCATCTAAATTTTGGTAATTGACTAAACAAATGAATTCCTTCGATGAGCTTTCATGCAGGAGTCAGTTGTTTTGCTACAAAGTCAGGAACGGACTACCCCGATAGTCCACACCCCAAAACTTTGAAATGACTGGGATTTGTCAATATGTTTTAACAAAACAAGGTTACCTGGACAATTTCCTGAATAAAAGTACTCGTGTGGAAAATCGATCGGAGCAACGATTTTTGATAAAAATGCATTTTTGTTCGACGACATCCAACCTGAGATGTCTACCATTATTCGAAAAGATTAATTTGTGATGAAAATAGAAATGATAGGTACAATGTTCATAACGAATTTTTATCATGCAAACACGTTTACCTTACAAAACTCATGGTGTAAATAATCAATCGCAATCCTCAAGAGCAAACAGAAATGCAAAATCCGCTACAAAAACTGCTCGATATGACCCCCGTCTCTCTCAATACATTTTCTTAGTCGGCGCAAACACCCTCTCTGCACTTGAAATAGCATGCCAGGGTCGTTTCGTATGGCTTCACAATGTAATGAAATTCTATTCAACAAGGCATCTCTGGTGTGAATAGGTGTAGCGTAAACGAGGCCTTTTAGATGCCCCCACAGGAAGAAATCCAATGGATTTAAATCCGGAGACCTCGGTGGCCATGAATATGGCCCACCTCTACCAATCCATCTATTGGGGAAAATCTGGTTCAGATGGTCCCGCACAATCAAACTAAAATGAGGAGGAGTGCCATCATGCATAAACCACATATCTCTTCGGGTTTGCAATGGAACATGTTCCAAAAGTCCATTCAAATCGTTCTGAATGAACTCCAAATAACGTTCTCCATTCAATCGGTCATGTAGAACGAATGGTCCTATAAGATGGTTTCCTATGATACCAGCCCAAACATTCACGTTGAATTTCCGTTGGTGTTTGGTTTGCAATATCCCATGGGGATTTTCTTCGACCCATATGTGGAGATTATGAGAGTTGATTACTCCATCTCTACTGAAACCTGTTTCATCAGTGAATAAAACTCGAGTAATTAAAGTCATATCCTCTCTTTGCTTATCTAGGAACCAATTGGCATATTCCAGTCGTGCTGGAAAATCTTCAGGTGTCATGGCATGGACCTTCTGGATGTGATATGGGTGGAGCAGTTGTTCCCTAATTATTCTATGAATAGTGGACTTGGATGTATGGAACTGTTCTGAAAGGTTTCTGATGCTCATTGAAGGATCATCAGCGACAGCTTCCAAAATATTTTCCTCCAATACAACGGTACGCACAGCCCTAGGAGCGCCCTCACCACCTCGTTTTGGCAAAACTGAACCTACAATAATATCGAAATGAAACAACAGGCTCCAATTAATTATCCATTAGACATACATGTCTCCCTCGAGCTGCGATCGACACGCTCGAACGTTTCTCTTGCCGGTAACGTTCGATTGGGAAAATGCTCGGCATACAGACGACGGGCTTCTGCAGCATTACCAAATGCTCGTCCATACAACGCATGCATATCTGCATATTCGTTGAATGTAAACTGTTCGGCCATATCAAAACACTTCAAACTGTCCTATTAGAATATTGACAATACAATGACCACTCAACACAACAAAATCGCATTCCAGTAGTAATTTTTTATCCACACTAATTTATTCACCGGATATTTTTCACCTATTCATGTGCAGCCGTTTTTGTAGTTTATTCGTTTGCTTTTTATTAGTTATGTCTTCCGATGTGCGTTTTTTCAGCTAAATTTATCTTCGGGTTAAAGATTTTCTCCCATGAAATTATACTTATCAGTGAAACTCAACATTTAAGCTGTGAATACGAATTTGCAACATCCAAATTTTGAGTTTCATAAGATTCAGATAACACAACACGAAACTTGCTTATTCCACGCGTACATACAAAATATGGACTGAATTCGATAATTCATAGTGGAGTAGCTTGTTAGTTCAAAAACACCACGAATCTACATAACTTGATATTTCATTTGAAAGAATATCTACATTTCGAATGAAACTTTCAACTAGGTACTGTACTTTTTGTTTACGACTTTATTTTAGCATATTTTGTATTATCCCTGTTATAAATGTTGTTGAATTAACGTTAGCATTAGTATTTCTACTGTGAACATTTTTCATTTCAAATAATGGTGGACGATCGGGTTTGATGTCGTCGAGTAAAACTGCATTTTTATTAAGAATCGTTGCTCCGATCGACTTTCCACACGAGTACTTTTATTCAGGAAATTGTCCAGGTAAGCTTGTTTTGTTAAAACATATTGACAAATCCCAGTCATTTCAAAGTTTTGGAGTGTGGACCATCGGGGGTAGTCCGTTCCTGACTTTGTAGCAAAACAACTGACTCCTGCATGAAAGCTCATCGAAGGAATTCATTTGTTTAGTCAATCACCAAAATTTAGATGATTTTAAATATTCACTTTGAAAGTTATCAAAGAAAAACATCTTTCATTTTGTAACTTTGAGGGGCCCGTAACTTGGTAACGAAGGCTTTTAGGAACAAAAGTTATATGAAGTACTGGTGATATTTTGACCCCATCTATACATTCCCGAGAGGAAAAGAGGAAGTCCAGGGACACCCTGTATATTTCTAGAATGTTTCATTGTGATATTTCATGTGACCATGAAATATTGTCCAAAACGATTCACCGAGTAGCTGAAATGTCCAAAAATGATGAGAAAGATAAATTAAAAATTATCAATGTATTGATAACATTTTATCAAATTGTTATGATTGCGTTCAAATTAATTTTCACAAACAATCGTAATCGGTCATGTGAGGTCATATTGATAACACAATTTATGAGGATTCCAAAAATCAATTTTCTGTAAGATTAGCTATAAAAATAATTTTCTCAAATTGTTCGTTACGATGCTACTTGTTGGTTCGTTCTTGATCATTTCTAATATTTCTTCGTCATTTTCCTATATGTTCCCTTCGTTACTCTTACCATTCCGTCTTGAAAGAAATTCATAGTGTTTGTTGGGTGATTTCTGAACGGTATCAGCAGAAACAATACAATGGATTTATTACTGTTTTTTGCTTTAAATGCCTCCTAAGATATAAATGAAAGTTAGGAATGTTTAATGTATTATTCCGGAGTAAAGTGCTATTTTCTCCCTTGATGATTTACTCCTCGTTCGATGTGGAAGGAGATGGTTTACTTTCCTCCCTATTATATAAAAAGTTGTTATTGGGTTGACTGGATGTGACAATGGTGATTTTCTATAATTCATTCGTTAGTGAGTTAGTTCGCTATAGCCATTCTACATTTATATACATGTTTCCTTTTGTCCTAAGTATTTATATATGTGATATCTCGGTATACCGTGTTAACAGGATCATGGTACACCCCTATCTCCATCAGTTTTGGAGATAATTGATTGAAATTTGGAATATCCCATATACATGATAAGTGGAACTTTTGACCTACAAATGATTTTTTTTCACTTCCTGTTTCGCCGGAAGTGATACCAACTTCGATTTTAGATAGAACACCCTGTATATTATTACATTTCTGGAATTCACATTATTTTCTGAATACAATGATACCACATGAGTGACATTTCAAACGTCAATATTTTTGATAATTCAATTTTTAGTTTTCCATTTAAGTGTGCCATGATGGTTCCGATTTATTCCAATTCACCCGTCTAATGCTAGAAAAATCAAAATCCCGTCAAAAATACTAAATTGCGTTTTTATGAGCAAATAAAGTTCATCGTAATCGATTTTGGGGTTAACTCAATTTTTTCAAATGGAACTATATTGGTACCGTGGTACCATTTATTAGTACTATTAATAAGGAATTTATTCATACCTGCTGATAAAATGTGCGATGAATACAATCAAAATTACAGCTAAAATGAAATAAGATTACTTTGTTCTAATTTAATGCTGAGAAGATACCAAGGTGGCTTTGAAATACAAAAAATGAACACGAAACATTACAACAATTGTTCGAAATGCTGTCCATTAACGACAATGCACTTCTGAACTCGCATAGCTTCGAATGCCTGTTGAAGGTAATCAGTTACTAAGGAGGCTTTGAAAACAATGAAATTATTCATTCAGATTGTCAAATAAATAGGTATTGGTTTATCGGTGTTTTTATTGTGTATTGGAAAAGTCTTTACATTTGTTGTTATTTTCATTCAAAATGCCCCACATTTATACAAGGGATGAAAAAGTGGACATGTTAATTATTTATGGGGAATGTAGAAAAAATGCCGTTGCGGCTAGAAACCTTTATGCCAACCGATATCCTGATAGACAATGTCCAGCGAGAAATTATTTTAATCGTCTTGAAAATCAATTCCGAAGAGAGCCTAATAACCATGATCCCGAAGAAAACGTTATCATTGACGAAGGAACGGAAATTAATGTTTTAGCTCGAATAGAAGTTGATAAGACTGTTTCTTTAAGGCAAATTGGGTTTGAATTGGAAATTAGTCACCAAACGGTAAGCCGAATCTTGCACAAACATAATTATAAATCTTTCAAATATCAATTGCACCAGCACCTGTACGAAAATGATTATGAACGTAGGATGGAATATTGCAATTGGATCTTGCAGAATAATGTGCAGCCAAACAATGCTTTTTTGGGAAGGATTTTATTTTCGGACGAGTCTAGGTTTACAAATATGGGATTATTTAACCGACAAAATACAAGGTATTGGTCACAAGAAAATCAAAATTTATTGAGGGCGGGTAACTTTCAAGTGCGGTTCGGTTTCAATGTTTGGCTTGAAATACTCGGTCGTAGAATCATTGGTCCAATAGTATTTGAAGGATGCTTGACTGGAGATAGATACTTGAGATTTCTGCAAAATGAAATTGAGGACAGGTTAACTGAACTACCTGTCAATCTACGACAGGGAATGTATTTCCAACAAGATGGAGCTCCTTCCCATAATTCAAGAATTGTAACTGATTACCTTTAACAGGCATTCCAAGAAAACGTAATTTCGACAAATGGTCCTGTGCGATGGCCTCCAAGGTCACCTGATTTAACACCTCTTGATTTCTTTGTTTGAGGCCATTTAAAAAACATTGTCTATGCAATCGCCGTTACAACCCGCGAAGACCTGGAGTTGTGAATAAGACGCGCAATTAATAGTATAACGCCCCAGCAATTAGCGAACGTTCTTCAAGAAACAGCTATGCGAGTTCAGAAGTGCATTGACGTTAATGGACAGCATTTCGATCAATTGTTGTAATGTTTTGTGTTCATTTTTTGTATTTCAAAGCCACCTTAGTTGCATTAAATTAGAACAAAGTAATTGTATTATCTTATTTTCTTTTAGCTGTAATTTTGATTGTATTTATCGCACATTTTATTAGCAGGTATGAATTAATTCCTTATTAATGGTTCTAATAAATGGTACCACGGTACCAATATGGTTCCATTTGAAAAAATTGAGTCTTACCCCAAAATCGATTACGATTAACTTTATTTGCTCATAAAAAACGCAATTTAGTATTTTTGACCGGATTTCGATTTTTCTAGCATTAGACGGGTGAATTGGAATAAATCGGAACCATCATGGCACACTTGAATGGAAAACTAAAAATTGAATTGTCAAAAATATTGACGTTCGAAATGTCATTTATGTGGTATCATTGGATTCAGAAAACTATGCAGATTTCAGAAATGTAATAAAATACAGGGTGTTCTATTCAAAAATCGAAAGTTGGTATCACTTCTGGCGAAAGCGGGAGTGGAAAAAAAATCATTTGTAGGTCAAAAAGTGCCGCTAATTATGTATATCAGATATTCCAAATTTCAATCAATTACCTTCAAAACTGAAGGAGATACGGGGGGTGTACCATGATTCTGTTACACACGGTATACTGATATTTCCGGGAAAACATTCATCCCAAGCAGATATCACAACAGTTCTCATTTCCCATGATAAAGATTATTGTTGTGCTCCGTCATCACATAAACATCGACATTTGTTTTATGAATCAGGTTATTTTCTTTGAAGGGTTACGAGACAAAATCGATAAATCTCAATTTCTTTCACGAGTTCTTCATGAGCGCAAGGCTCAACAAATGTTGAAACAGATGTTTTAGTACTCTAGTTGTAACTCGAGCATTTTCAATTTAATTGGGAGATCCACTTCCAAGACTACCCACCATATATAGTGTCTTCGTGATCAGTCATTTCAAGAGATGCAGTAATTATTGACCGGATATTAATGATCAACAGTTACTAAATCCGTGACACAATGTTATTTTGATTGAAACGATGACCAAACATCATGAACATTTTTCAATTTCATAGATTGGATAATCAACATAATCATGGTATCACCCACATTGTTATACTCGATCTAAACACAAGACTCTGATGATTTTTTTTAACGTTGAATTTAATTATTCAAGTGATGGGGCATATCATTTTTTTAACGTCATTTAAAAAAACAGAATTTCAGTATTTACAAGCTTTTATTTAGTTTCACTTGTTAGTTCGTTAGTTAGTCGTCCGATTAACTTGAAATTTGGCAGATGTTCATAATTCCGGTGACAATACATTATGGAATTTTTGTCAGAGAGAACAAAAACAAAATGGCAGCTCCAAGATGGCGGACGAGATTTGTAATTATAGTCCGATTCGATTCAAAAATTGGGGTTTTCGGGGTCGGAGATTATGAAATTTTTGTCGAAATTCATAAATTCAAGATAGCGGCCCCAAGATGGAGGACGAGTTTTATGATTATGGTACAATTCGATTCAAAATTGGTAGCGGGGGTTTTCGGGGTCGGAGAGTATGACATTTTTGGCAAATTCATGAACTCAAGATGGAGGACGAGTTTTCTGATTATGGTCATATTTTATTCAAAATTGGTATGTGGGGGTTTTCAGGTTCAGAGATTATGAATTTTTTGTCAACATCTATAAATTCAAAATGGCGACTTCAGGATGGCGGAGTTTTGTGATTATAGTCAGATTCTATTCAAAATTGGTGTGTGGAAGTTTTTGGGGTCGGATATCATGTTTTATTTCAGCTCAAAACTTACAGGAAAGATACCTTGTAATAACTATGCCCTATTAGAAATGAACAGATTAAGGCAAACTAACTAAAAAGAAAAACGAAAATAACCAATAAAAAACCTTTTCAAAGACAAGCTTTTATTTAAGCCGTGTACTAAAACGTATAAATTATGTTCAAGTGATCGCTGACAATCATTTAATTATTTTTTGTTGAATTATTTGGTTTCAAAAAGCTTTCGCGCGAAGTGTTCATAAAAGTAGGAACCAATTTATTTGATTGGGCAGTGATTGGTTGGTAAGTAAGAACTTGTCGAAGTATTTAATTTTTACAAAGTATTCATAAAAGTAGGTACCAATTAATTTCATTGGACAATGATTGGTTGGTAAGTAACAACGTGTCGAAGTATTAATTTTAAAATTAAAAATAATAAAAGAAAAATTATCTTTGAAAGAAGGGCAGAAACGCATTGGGTCAATGAATATTATTAGAATACAGATAAAAAAGGCATCATATTTCCTCCAAAATTGGAACCTAAGAACGCCCCTTGCAGTGATTTTGAACTATTCCCTGAATTCAAAAATATGTCCCAGTAATCAAATAATTTTGAACTCTTCAGGATAACGTTGGAAAAGTAATATCGAAATTGTTTCCGTTTGTACTCAATATGTATTCTGCCAAATATTTTCGTATTTTCAGAATGGAATCTTGTTGATTGATTCAATCAAAATAGGAAATATGTAGGACAGGCTGGACCCAATGTGCGTTTTTCATTTAGAAAAGAAACATCTTTTAGTTGCAGCTGTGTGTGCAAGAAACAGCTGCTCCACTTTTTGATGTACCCAGAGGTTTGCTTTTATGCGCAAATCTCAGTTAACCCCAGTGCCGGCTTCATATAATCTATTGGACCTTTTACTGGTGGTGTTTTATATATTTTATTCTGAAAGGTATCTGATTATAAATAACGGCGTATACAAAAAGTAATAAACTATTTTGAATTTTGGTAAACTATTAAATTAATCCGGGAAAATCACGATATAAAAGTTGCCTAATCCGATAAACGAGGCGTTAATATCGGAATGAGCCATCAATGTCGAGTTTATTTATCAAATTTTTTTAATTGTACTTTGTTCAATCAATTAACCAGGTACTTGTTTTATAAAACACTGCTATCTTAGTTACACACTTGTAATACAAGTTACAAGTGTTTATTTATAATCTCGGATCACACTGTATAAATGCCACCATCTCCTTGAAATGTTTGTCTTTGGCAAAAATTGCCCCATGTGAATTTGTAAATAAAAAAATATATTCTCAATTGCATTATATTGTCAACATTTATTCATTTTGCATAAAAACAATCAGGAAATTTTATTCGAATATAAAAACGATCACATATATTAAGTATGCATATTTTTTCAATGGGTACCAGGTATTTCATAAGTGTCAATGATTTCATCGCACATACATTAAAAATATGTGAAATTTGGTAAAACAGGAAAGCTTGGCTTGAGTGGTTCAATCTTAGATAATAAGGTCCCAATTCGCAAGATTGAAGTAGCCATTCTTTTATGCCAATATTTCCTGAATTGATAACATTCCAAAAATAATGCACATTCTGAATTTCCATTATGAAAAATGCATGCAATTCTTCTCGTTCAAAAATAAATTCCTACCGCTTTTAGTTTTGATTGTTTTTTGTGTGCTTTTATAGCTTTAGGAATAACATTCGTGTAAATATTATTGGAATCAATCGATCAGTCTTTATTTCCATTTTTGACATCGTTAACATGTTTAGGAATTGTCAGTGAATAGATAAAACAAACAAGATAAAATAAAATAAACATAAAATTAAGAAAATGAAACAGTTATGAAGTGATTACAGAAACAATCGAAACTACAAGCAGATATATAAAAATACAGAAAGTTTGTCATAAATACGCTAAATTTCTATAAAATCGTCAACACTATAAAAACACTTCTCGATTAAAAAACATTTCAATTCATATTTAAAAGATGACATTTTAGTTATATCCTTCAGTTTTTGTGGTAGATTATTGAATAATTTAAGGCCAACATAATCAGGAGCATTACAGATAATTTTTCTTTTAGCAAAAGGAACATGAAGGTGGTGCATTGTTCGTGTTTGATATCCGTGAATATTAGAATTTCTTATGAATGTTTCTTTATGTTTGAATACATAAACACACATTTCAAAGATGAAAAGACTGGGAAGTGTCATAACATTGAAACTTTTGAAAATTGTTTTGCAAGTTTCCCTATTGGATATTCCAAATATACATCTTAAGATCCGTTTTTGGCCAATAAAAACTTCTTTTGAACCAGCCGAGTTGCCCCAGAGGCAAATGCCATACCTCAGTCTCGATTCAACTTGACCGTAATACACGTTCATCATCTAATCCAGTTCTAACACTGATCGTAAATTGACGAATAGAAATTTCAGGGAATTCAATTTGGAAGACAGTTGTCGACAATGGGATTTCCAGCATAGGTGTTCGTCCAGTGATATTGCTAAAAATCTAATCTCATTGTGTGTATTGGACAAAATATTTCCATTAAATGAAATTTCAAGGTCTTCAATTTTTTTTTGCCGACAGTGCATTCGCAACATTTGTGTCTTTTGGATATTGAAACATAAGTTCCTGGAGTTGAAGAAAGATGACACCCTTTGAATTGTTTCAGTGCATTTTGTCTGTGAACGTTTGGTTTCGGAGGCGGATTGAACTAACGAAAAGTCGTCTGCATACGCAGTATATTCTTTATTGCCAAGTGGTTTACATACAAGATGAAAATAATAGGACCCAATATCGAACCTTGCGGTACACCCATTTCAAGTTCTCTGCTAACCAAACGTATAGTTTTTATTTGGCTGTCATGTTCAAACTGCATAGAGACAATCTGTTTTCTGTTCGCCAAGAAAGATGAAATCCAGTTCAGAGGTATGCCCTTGATACCAAAACTCTCTAATATATCAATTAATTTATTATGATCCACGCAATCAAATGCCCTACTCAAGTCGTAAAATATTGCAGCAGGACATTCATCTGCATCAATAAACTGGGCAATTTGTTTGTGAAACGAGTACATAGCTATGGATTTAGATATGCCGGAACGGAAACCGTTGGCTAATAACATCGTGTTTTTCAAAAAAAATATTTAATCTATCTAGAAAGGAATACTCAAACTTTTGCGAAGTTGTAGGGTACAGTCACCGGGCGATAGTTCTCCAAAAGAGTTCGGTCTTTTTTCTTAAAAAGAGGAACAACCTTACCAAATTTGATATTTTGTGGAAAGACTCCACATTCGAAAGACATATTGACTAGAATTGTCAATGGCTTCATGATCACTTTCAATACTTTCTTCAATACAAATCCTGGAACCTCATCTAACCCAGCAGATTTTTTGTTCTTCAATTTAGAATTCAACAGATTGAACAATTCATCCTCTTGGAATGGCTTTAGAAACATGCTATAACAATTGAATGCGTTTTTAGGTACGGAGAAATGGGTATCACGAATGTCTTCTACTAATTGTTTAGGCGTGTCTATGAAAAAGTCATTAAATGATGTGGCGATGTTTTCCGGGTCTTCTATTAATTCTCCATTCGAGTTCAATACAATATTTTTTATTTCCTTCCGTTTGTTCGTCAATTCAGCCACTACTTCCCATGATGATTTCAAATTGTTCTCAGCATTCGAAATACGATTCTGATAATGGCGTTAACGTTTTTGTCTGAGCAGAGATATGTGTTTCTTTTTCGATTCTGTATAAGCCATTCGCAAGTTTGGATGAAATTTCTGCAATATATAGAGATCTTCTAAGGCTTCACTAGATCGAATCACCTCGCTATCAACCCATTTTTTGTCAATATCTCGAGATGAAAATGTTTTTGTAGGAAAAGACTCCTCAAAGTAATACATGAATATGTTATAAAAAAAATTAAAAGCGTCATCAAATTCACGAACAGACTCAAGGCTGGACCAGTCCTCATTTTCAAGTTTAATTTTGAATTGAGTGATATTATCCATATGGAAATTTCTTTTCAAGCATTTTGTTTGCTTTGGTTTCACCTGCTTTCGATATATTTCAAGTTCAAAGAAAATTGATCTATGATCTGATATGTCATTATCGAATACCCCACATATCCCTTCATTATCGAAATTAATGAAAATTTGGTCAATTATTGTAGATGAGGTACTCGATACTCGTGTTGGCCAGGAAATGATTGGACTCAAGTTGAACCCTGATAATAAGGTGCACAATATGTCGAAACGGCAATCCTTATACCTATCAAAATTGAAATCTCCACAAACAAGTAAATTGATGGAAGGTTGATAAAGGTCATCCAGGAATGACTTCTATTCGCATAAAAATAGATATCGGATCTCTTCACTTGTCGCAATACTATTGAAAAACTTTTCTGAAAGTCAAGACATAATCAGAGTTGATATATACTCACCAAGATTATAGCTATTTAGCATAATTTGAAATAAAATTGAAATGAAAACATAATTTCTTCATTTCAATTCCGTATTGTCAAAATAAGCAAAGCAGTCGCTTGATACTTTGGTTATTATTTAAAAAGTGAGTTGTTATATTAAAAATGCGAAATGTTTTCATAATTGGGAGTTGAAAGGATTTAATATTCAACAAGATACGTATTTTATCATCCCATTGTTGCCATATAATTGACAGGAGCATTTTTGTAAAGCTACTGTGTATTTATCACTATAAAGTAGCGAGAATAAATGTTTTGTACACATTCTACAAAATGACAACTTTGGATACTGTAAAGAGTTCTCTTCTTCTTCTATCGTTATGGCGTCTGACCAATCAGGTATACAATTCGCCAGTGCTCTCTCTCTTACGTAATCAAGACTTCGTAATTATGGGGCACCCTGGAAGTCTCACTCAAAGTGATACCACAAGTACCCTGTTGATTTTTTTCCATGCACGTATGCGGCAATATACTCCTACAGTTTTCTTTATCTTACCTGAAGTCGCCCTCTTCTTCCGACAAATCCGTTGTCATCTGGCCTGTTTACCAGCGTAGAGAAGCAGGGAGCAGATTTCTAATATGTTCAGTTGTTAAACTTCACTAAAACCCTTATTACACTATGCCTTTTTCGTGCCTATTTGTCTGCCTGACTGCCCGTGGCTGAAATTTTAAACAAATACGCATGCGCGCGTGGCTATTTTGTTGATTGTTTCAGGCGTGAAAATAAATAGGACTGGTTCTATTTTTTCCGCCTGAATCGAGGGGATTTCAAGGACGTTTGTGGAAATGTCAAGTTTGCCAACACACTAACCAACAAATAGATGAAATTAATCACATAGTTTTCGTTTTGTTCAGTGTGACAGAAAAGAAGAAAAAATCGTGTGCCAGGTAAAGCAAAAGTTGAAACAAATAGTCCAGGTATACTAAATTACTTAATCATTTAAGGTAAATGTCAATTTTCCTTAGGTTTGTAGCTCTGAAATTAGCGCCTGAAACAATCATCAAAAAGGCACGGTGTAATAGTGCCAGTTATTTGGGGAAATTCAGCCAACAAATAGCCATGAAAATAAGCACAAAAATAGGCACGAAAAAGGCATAGTGTAATAAGGGTTTAACATTTAAATATTTTTGAAATGCACGTATTTCTACGGCTGGACAATCACAAGACTTCCAACCAACGAGGACGCCTCAGTCCTCCAACCACCATGGTCAGATGTCGAATCCAAAGAGTTCTCAAAATGAAATAAAATTAAAATGAGAACATAATTTCTTTAATTGAATAGGGAAAAGTTCAACACAAGTTACCAACTTCAAAAACCTTAAAATCTCCTGCCTCTCGAGTGGTAATAATTTCATCAGGGTTGTGTAGAGGATCACAAATTGAATATGCTGGATCTTTTATTTTTAGTCCCAAAGTGTTTATATTTTTGTATATAAAAAAGTTATATCAATAGGAAATTTTGTGTCTAATCTCGAGTGTTGGTGCTTTTGTGCATTATTGACTGTCATCTGTCACGATGCCATTTGAACCTTAACGTAGAAGAACGCCACATTGTTTTCTCTCGTTGCTTGACTTCCATTGCTATCAGATGTTATTGTGTTGTATATTCTCTTATTCAATCTTTTTTTCACAAAATTTGATGAATTTACTCCCTAAAGTTATTCCTAGAGCAGTTATTCAGGATGGAGTGTTCTTGGAAGATCTCTCTGTCTTTCAGTTGAAGAGATGGCTTGAGGGTAGGGTTTCAAAAGGTTTCTTTTTTATCAGTTGACACAGAACGAGAAATTTACAAAAACTCTATTGTCATTGTTTTGCGCTGCCAACTGTTTTTAGACACAAAATAAATGACACATTTGAAATAATCGCTTCATTACCAACAGTAATTGAATTAGTATATAATTTGTAATTTGCGATTTTTCATACAACCAAAGTTAAACAATTGCCATTGGAGAAGTTTTGAAGTTTTTTTTTCAAGTTGGCAACTTGTGCAGAACTCCCCTACCCCTATTCCCTATTGTCAAAATAACAAAAGCAGTCGCTTGACTAGGGCAGTTGGGGGGATTTGCGCAGTGGGTTTGCGACCGACTCATGATCGAAAGGTCGTGTGTTCGATTCTCGGCCAGGGCAGAAATTTTTCATTTAATTTGAGAGAATTAAATGTTAAATTTTGTAGCTGGGCCGAGGATGGTCCTCGACCATTCGCTGTTGCGTTCAAATTAACAGTGCTGCTCCTAGGTGGCGTATGGAGTTAGTATCAAAGCCTACCCAGAACACTGTGTGAATGGTACATTCTATGTTGTGATTGTGCCGCCATCATATGACGAGCATTTGCATTAAAATATATAAATAATAAATAGAAAGGGATGCAGTATTGCCTAGAGCAAGTCCAGCTGCATTCCATTGATACACCTCCCTGTCTACGCCGGTTCAAGGCCGGATGGGAACGGATTCCTCGCAGAGGCGTCATCCAAAATTGAAATATAAGAACTCCCCTTGCTGTGATTTTGAATTATTTCCTGAATTCAAAAATATGCCCCAGTCGTATATGGCGCCGAGTGGAAGCCTACGGAAAATAATGTTAGAGAGAGAGAGAGATACTAGTGCAGTAGCTCAAAGATGTGGGCATCCAGATTACGAGTGAGATGGAATATGCCTCCTCAGTTTGGAAATCGTCGGTCCCGCTCCGCCAATTGGTAGTTTGATGATTATTTGAAACGTCGGTTGATACTAAAAACGCGAAATGTTATCATAATTGAATGTTGAAAGAATACGTTCAACAAGTGAATAATTTTTTTCTATAAGAAGATAAAAAATGTATGGTTATCTGAAGACTCGGTTTTTAACCCCCATAAACCTAGCAGAACCATTTGTGAATTTTGAATTTTCAATTAATCCATAATTTGTCGCTAATTTATTACCACAATTATAAATTTGTCGCACATCGTTTTTTTTTAAAGGTTTTGCTAGGTTTATATAAAGCTGGCAGAACCAATTCGTACCTATCTACTTTTGAAAAATACTAATACTACCATAATTTGTCGCTAATTTATCGCTAATTAATTACCACTACGAACAATTTGTCGCTCATCCTTAAAAAAAATACATGGTTCTGCTAAGTTCATATGAAGCTAGCAGAACCACTTCCTATCTATCTAATTATGAAAAAAAACCGAATAATCCATAATTTGTCGCCAATTTGTCAGTAATTTATTACCACAATAAGAAATTTGTCGCTCATCTTTTTTTGTGAAAAAGAGTATTTTATCAAAAAAATTTAATATCTACTAAAGGCTATCAAAGGTATAGTTTATACCTATCAGTTCGATAACAAGCAAATAGGCATGATACAGTGTGTGTAAGACCCAAAAAAATTATTGGAGCAATCTAAAATTTTTATAAATATTTACTTAACATTGTTTGGCGCACTGGTTTGATTATTCAGTCCGCAGCGCGTCTCTGTCAGATGACATTGTGTTTAACATGGTATAGTTTTCCCAATATCAATTGCAGAAGCATAAAAAAGTCTTGCGGCGAAATCCTGTGAGCAGCAGTGGCGGAGATAACTAATTTTATTTAGCTATTTTAAGATTTTAAAATACTTCATAAATGATGAAAATGAAAAAATTAATGACAACGGCACAACCAAGGCCACAGACGCTACTGGATTTTAATCTTTCAGAGCTATTAAAACACAAATATAACGCGTGATTTATGACCTCCCATCGTATAGACACACCTGCAAGCATTGATGTCCGACTTGATTGGCCCAGACGAATCGATTGTAGAACAGACAACAGTCACTTAAGTCCACGTTGACCAGCGGGCTTTTTGTGCCGACGGAGACTCTATACAAGTAGTACAGATTATTTTTCGTTCCGTTTCTTCGCATATACGCTCGTGTTAGCGAAGTGAGTTTTTATTTGCTCCCTATAGAAACAGCTTCTGCAATTGATATTGGATGGACTATACTCCCGCAGTGTTGCTAGTTTAGTTTCATTGCATAAACTTCACTGATTATCATATTTGGCTCAAAATTAAAACGGAAGAAAGACACTGAATTAAAATGGGGCCATTTCATTTCATAATAATAGCGTTATAAAAAGTTATTGATAGTATACTATAATAAATAATGTTTGTTAACCGATTGCAAAAATGTCCGGAAAATGTTCTTCAACGTTAATTGATATTTCTATCGGCATATCGTCCTCTATGGATGCATATTATTGAGTATTCATTTTATATTCTTCACTTTCTTATAGCGGGTTTTGCCACGGGTCTTGTTACTGGTTCTGAGATGAAACTATAGCAGATGAATCTACTGCAAATATACAAATATTCACCTCTCATACAATGTGAACCAATCAATTTGAAACAAGTTTTCTTTTTAAATCACCGATTACTCTATGGTATAGTAATACACCTGCTTAGGTAATACCTACTTATATATAGCATATATATAGCATTCACCACCTTCTTTGTGTCCATCCTATTTTCACAATTTTGTTAAAATGCACAATTGAATGATGAATGCGTCCATCTTTTCAATTAAACTCAACTTCAATCAAATGCCAAATGTATTAATGTTAACATTGGAAGTGGACCTGGACCTGATCGAGATGTTATAGCAATGGCGCTCTGGTTTTGAAAATTACATGTGTTCGGCCAGCGGGCGAAAATCATGGACGACAGAGTGACGAAAATTAGTGAAACAAGAAAAAAATTAGAAGCGGCCATACTAACACAAAACATGAGCGATATATTGCTTAGCGAGTAAGCGCGCGCTCTTAATTCAACGTTGTTTGATTTGTGAGCGATATTTAATTAATGTCGCCATCACCACGCCAACATGGCCTCATGTGCTAAGGAAATTGTGATATTAGAAGTTCAAAGTAGGCCTGTTCTGTGGCAAGAGACACATAAACACTGGTGGACCAATCAATATTTTTTCGTGACAAAAATTCTTCCAGGAAACCGACTGTGCATCATACGTAATACGATCCGCAGTTATACCTGTTAGGATTTCTACTCGCAACTATAATTGATTAATTTGTTATAAACATTCAAGTGCAAAAAATCAGTTTTTTTCGCTTGTAACATGAAAACTAATGGAGTAATCTCAATGAATTCAATGGCCCCATTTTAATTCAGTGTTTTCTTCGTTCTAATTTTAAACCAAATATGATAACTAGTGTTTATTAAATGAAAATAAACTGGAACACTGCGGGAATACCATATGTCAACACAATGCTCTCGGACAGAGACGCCTGCGGACTGAATAATCAAACCAGTGCATAAGTAAAATAGTTATGAAAATTTTGAATTGCTCAATAAAAATGTTCTCTACTTTTTTTGTTTCGTTGAGTCTTATACAATACTCCATATTTCATTTATCGCTCCAATATGCGATACATTAGCGACAAATTAAGGGAAATTTACTGTATTATGCCTTCTTGCTTGTTATGGAACTAATAGGTATAAACCTTTGATAATCTTTTTAGTTTGATTTTTTGATAAAATACTGTTTTTCACAAAAGATGAGCGACAAATTTATTATTGTGGTAATAAATTAGCGACAAATTATGGACTATTCGTTTTTTTCATAATTAGATAGATTGAAGTGGTTCTGCTAGCTTCATATAAACCTAGAGAACCATGGATTTTTTTAAACAATTGGCGACAAATTTATAATTGTTTAATAAATTAGCGATTAATTAGTGACAAGTTATGGCATAATTGGAAATTCAAAATTTGCAAATGGTTTGGCTAGGTTTATGGGGGTCATTTTTGGTCAACACGAGAAAAGGTATTGTTGAATGTTATCATCCCACTGTAGACATACAACTTTGACAAGAGCATTTATCGCTAATCTAGTGTGCATATTTATCAGTACAAATCAGCGTGAGGGCCATTCGTCCTATTATACTGATGTGATTGGTTGTCTCGATTCGAAGGCTCCACAATGGTGTGGATATAGTCAATTAAAACCCTTAACAAAGCGAAAGTATTTCCTTAACATAACGAAAGTATTTCCTTTATCTTCACCCGACAGTAACATTTAATGAACTCTCGTTTTCCCGTGGCGCTTGGTAACAAAACGACACTGTTTACCTCATATTATGGAATGTTTGTCATTGGAAAGTATAGTAATCTACTCGCGTGCGCTTTAACCGCTTACGGCACATACCCCACTTGTTTAATGGTTATTATTACGTTTTGATAATAACCAACTTCCGATCTATAAAAAATTTTTTACAAAATTGTGGTTTGCTCCTTGTTCACGGGCGGCTTCTCGCGAACACGATAAACAGTAGATATCATTGTTGGGTTATTAGGTGATTCACTGATTGGCACAGAACGTTTATGGTGATTCGGTGACAAATATTCTAATCAGTTTTATCAGAATTGCGTTAGATAGTATCCTTCAGATTGGAAGTAGCTTTGTTTCTAAGATTTTAGTGCATGTCACTGTGTAGTTATATATATTTGGCTGTTGTTGCTAGACGAACAAATGGTTGTTGGAAAGGTATAGTGGAAAAAAAATATATTCGTTAATTATTTCTACTTTGGTAAATGCCTAGTGGGGCCATTAACGCTCTAGAATATCCGTTTAGCCCTATTCCGTATTTTCGTTTCCGGACGAATCAAAATAAAACGGCCGCACTCTGAGTTTATAGCACTTCAAAGTTCAAATTGGATCATTTGCCAAAATCCTCATAATTTCTCATAATTTTTACCGGCACAAACTTAATACTCTCAATCATATTTAAACTTCAATTTCATATTTAAATTTCAATAATAACTGAATTAATTTTATTTGTAATGCTGGATGTAAATAAGTATTGACTTTTTTGCCACTGTACATTTGTATTATCAATATATACTAATAAATTATAACATCATTTATTCATTTTAGTTTAATATCTGCCCCAATTTCAAAGTTTCACTACAACCCCGTAAAGAATCCTCGCACAATTTTTTTTTTACGAATTTTGCCTTCTTAAACTCGAATTGAAAGTCCATCACGGGTACAAAAAACTTAAGAAGAAACAGCATCTTAAAATCAAGTAAAACCGGTTTGTTTTCCTTTATATCAACACAAATCTTGTTTCGAATGATTTGTATTTTTGACAGGAATCAATTTAAGAGGCAAAACGGATGCTCGGAAAGGCACTTTTCCTCCCGCAGGAGGGCGATAAACAACCAAGGGAGGAAAGGTACTCTACTACGTGTAATACATATGATTTTCCTTCTACCCACTTATTAAACCTTTTTTTTTTGAATTTATTTGCAGCACAAATAACGAATTTATTAATATGATTAAGTACACAAGTATTGTTTATTAAACGATTTATCAATTATTTAAAATTGAGTACACATAGTATTGTTTATTATATTTTAATAATTTGTAATATTGAAGTGCAGTTTTGGCACCATATATAAACCATTGGAAGAAGATAGTGTTTGAAAGGGCTTGTATTTGAAGTATTTTTCGCTTAACATTGTAATGGTGGTAACTTCTAGAAGTGCGGCTGATTTAGGTTCAGGTTCCATTATTCCCATTTTGATAAAAATTTTTTTTTTTTTTTGCGTAAGATTTTCTACATAATTTTCTGCAATTTGGTTGATTTGCCTGAGTTTTAGAACTAAAATATCTCCCCAGCGTTTACTAATAAGGTTACCAAAGTTATAATTTCGAAGCTTAAGATACTGCAATTTTTGTGGTACTTTGGATGTGATTCTTGCCAACCATTGATTTATACATTTTTCCTGCTTCAAAGGCTAGAACAATCTTTATTTCAGTTTTGGGAATGAGGTATTTTTTAACAAAATTTGGGCCGTATTTTTACAAAAAAGATTTCTTTTTTTTATATCCACGGTCTTTTTTAATAAGCTCATCCTAACATGCTCCAGAATTCCAATAACGTAGTATGCATCCATTATCAATTGCAGAAGCATAAAAAAATTTAATTAGGGGAATCCTTTGAGCGCAGAGGCGGAGTTTTTTTTAGATATTTAAATATTTGAAAAATAATTTAAAATAAGAAATTTTATGAAGTATGTTTTGGCTGGATATCTAATTTCTTTTTTCCTGGTGAAAAAAAACCATATTTTCCAACAAAACACATCCAAATGTATTTTAAAACCTATTTCGTCCCGAAGGACGCTCGCCATTTTATGACCCTAAACTGGTGATTTATTAGTCTCAACTATAGACACCTAAAAACGTTATCATTGGCAGGTCCTCAAACAGCTGTCCTTAAACCCACGTTTACTATTTTTTTGATTACCGTTCGCCGGGAGAATGTTTCTAATTTTATTTTTCGTTCCGTTTCTTCGCATATACGTTGTGTTAGCGAATGGGTTTTACTCCATGAACAACTTCTGCAATTGAAAATGGTTAAATATACCAATGAATTTTTCTCAAAAAATTAAATTTTGGCTGATTTCCATTTACCTTCCTATATACAAAAATATCATGGAGGCTTCCATTAAGAATTATTTATTTCTTTTCTTGAAAAGTTTAGCTTTATTTAGTTTGTATCGGGTTTTCCGTTTTAAAAACAATCAACCGGATATTTAATATCGAATTTTGTCCTTTATTTGATCATTGTGAATGAATTTTGGAAAAGTGTTGGAACTTTTAAGATTTTCTGAATATTTTTAAAACTTGTCTTCAGCCCATTGTTATTTGTCTATTTTTTTTCCAAATGCTTTAGATTTTTGTGTTGTAAAGGGGTTAATGACGCTAAGTTGGCTTGTTCCTTGATATTAGGTCCATTTTCAAAATTTTAAGTTTAATCGTAGCGACTTTACTCTTAAAGTCAATCGCAGTGTTTACTGTCGTGAGCCACAGCCTTGATGTTTCTTTTAAGTCAAAAGTGAATTTAAAATCCCGTGTTTACTGTCAGTGAGCCACAGCTTACTATGATTTTCTTATTTTAACCCATAAAACTATCTACAGAATGGAGTTAAATTTTATTTAAAAACCCTAACATTAGTAACATTCATGTTTAATTTTTAGAATAGGATATACAAGATGTTCTGTTCAAAAATTTGAATTAATGATTAAAACTTCCATTTACAACATCTTAAAATGGGGGGAAAAAGTACTTTTCCTCTCTAGGAATATGAGTTTCCCGCTGGGGAGAAATTTACTTTATATAGGGGTGGAGAAATATTTTTCTAAATTGTTGGTATATTCTAGATTTTCTCAGAAACGTATTTTACCATATTTTATAACTGGGGGTACATTTCCTGAAATTCAAATTCGTCTTTTCGTAGTTTTGCGCTTCCCGCCCAAGTATCCTAATTAAGCCTTTTTTCCCACCAATTGGTCATTTTCCTTCAGCTACCCCAGGTTGGGCTGATGGGTTGGCTGGTTACCGACAAAAAAAAGGGGCAATTACCGAACCATTCCATTTCATACCATTAGCTGATTTTTTCATTATTTCAGCTGTACTAGTTACAGATAGAGTAAGAGTGAAATTTTGGAAAATTTTTCCCCCATTATTTTGCCAAAAAATTGCCGGAAATTTCAAAGGAGCCAATCAGATCATTTATAGTGTCTACGTATTGTTTTACGTTCCTTCAAAATGATGTCAAGCATTCAATTTATATAGGGAAACGGAAATGAAAAATTAATAAATAATAGATTCTCAACTCACAGTGATTTTATTTTAATTGAAATATACCTTTTTTCAACATGAAAATTAGGTTTTAAGTAACTGGGCCTTATTTTCTCATCAGAACCGTGATTATTGGTTTGGCATGTATTCTCATCCGGGGCTCGGGTTCATTCAATTCTAGAAGATTTTTTATCGGTTTCTTACAAACATATTTTTTTTGGTAAAAATGTTTTTTCGGTTTTCGGGCGAGTTAAGGCAGTGAATATCATTGTAAATGAATGAATCTTAAAAAAGCATTTGGAACAGAGGAATTGTTGTAATTTTCCGTTGAAATAAAATAACATGAATTTATTTTTATCAATTTCAAATGTGATTCGGGATATATTCTTAAATAAGCATTTTGCGTCTAGGAAATTTAACTCGTGCAATTTGCGGCCTTATTATCAAAAGAATAAACCACAGAAAGCGAAGCTTGATTGGTTTAATCAGATAATACAACGCAAATCGCATTCAACAAAATTTTCAGGCAAAATGCATTTTCAAAATTAAATAAAAATGAGCGATAAAAGCGATATTATCCCTCGACAAATTTATAGAAAAAATTTGTTGAAATAACAAAACATTTATTTTTACAGGGTTGCCATGAATTCTATCCTTCAAACTTTTTCAAATCATGGAAAAACTGCGCTGCGACAGACAAATATATAGATAGGCGGTGAGGCGCTATGCTAGTTCCGTTTTTTAGACACAGAAACCTAAAATGGGAAAACAGAAGAGGAAAATGAAGTCAAATAAATTTTTTATATATATATATATATATATATATATATTTCTTCTTGTATTCTTAACCATATATATTATATTTCTGTAATTTTCTTGGTTTGGTTCATTTGTGGGAATAAAACGTGGATCAAATTTGGTATTATTTCATATTGCAATTTATTTTTTTATATAGAAAATAAACGTTTTGCTTAAAATTTAAGCTTTATAGATATTGACCAAAACGGTGAGAGGTGTTAGATCGTTTTCCTTGTGAAAAAAATATTGTTGTTATTACCTGTCAGCACAAAATTCAGTTGGGTTAGGTTCGATGTTTTTGGACACGGATTTTAATATTGGTTTCTTCCTTTGGTTTTATTCATTTTGAATAGTATTGCTTTACTGTGGTTGGTGGAAAAAAGATAAACCAATGTTTTCGTTTATCATCAGATAGTTTGGAATCTTTCTGTTTTCGATATTTAATATGGGTACAACGTTTGACTTGAAACAAAGACAGTAATGACGTTCTGTAAGATGGTTTTATAATTTCGTAGTTTAGTATTGCCATCATCTTCCATGTTGGAACTAACTTAATAGTGTATTATGAGTAGTATATATTGTAAACAGGTTTCAACTGGTGTTTTAATATGAAATGCAGGGTTGGTGTTGTTTTTTTTTTGTTTTATAGTATATAATTTGAAAACCAACATCACGATATATCTGGTACGATAGATGTGATAATATATTAGTAGCAAAGGGGTAGCAATGAATTTAATTTAGATGATTTTGTGGTAAATTTTATAGTCCCTAAATCCGTTTTGTCATTTAAAGCATTTTGGTTCCGTTTTATGGGATCATCTCTAGAAATTCTCTTTTTTGGGTGTTTATATATATCTATATATATATATATATATATATATATATATACACATGCAAAAAATACCCAACAAGTTGATATTTGATAAAAACAAATATTTTTGTTAATTTTATAAATTTTCACAATTGAATAAAATACTAATTTACTTGCGTATCCAGTCTTTTGTTAAATACTGGTGTATTAGATATACAGGGTTAATTAAATGGTTGTTGTACAACCCTAATTTTAAAACACTCTGTAAAATATTTTTTTAGTCAAATTCTTTCAAAATACCAATTTTGTTAAGAACCATTCCTTTCCTACATTTTTTTTTGGTCATGTCTTTGGTGCTTGGTTCATTTTTAGAAATGACCTTTTACCAACAGTTTATTTTGAGAAATGTTATTTTTTGACGAGGTGGCTTTGCTCGTTGTTGCCCTAATGTCAGTTTGTCGGCTTAGTTTATGGAATCTAGCAATGAAAAGGCAACAATTTATTGTTTAGTTTTAATGAGCAATTGTTGGAACTTACACAAAGAAAAAGAAATCAGAAAAATGTATTTATGCAAACTCCAATTCAACTTCAAAACAAACCAATTCAACTGTAACCATAACTAACGTAAAGACACATACTTTTACAACAAATTTTGTATTAACTGCCTGCATTCGTCGGTTTATACTGCAATGGTTACAATATTCCTGCTGAAGGGTTGAACGAAGCTCATTTAGCGTAGCCTGAGCTCACTCACGCGATCTCTCCTCGCCTCAGCATTACCGCTCCAGGGATTGGCAGGCGAACATCTGGCCAATTCATTTTGTTAATACCAACAACCTCAATTTTATCAAATATAAACTTGTTGCGTTTTTTTGCTGGAGTGTATATAGTGAGACTTTATGTATCTAGAGACCTAAAACGTCTTTTCTGAATATGAGTGGTGAAGCGGAATATTGGATTCCTTCTAAATATTTTTTTACATTTCTCTGTTATTCTAGGGGGACCATCAAGCAAAATCACGTGTAAAAAAAATAAAATCATACAAATTGTTTCTCTAAACAATGTATATCAGCAGTCAACTGGCACTAGTTTAATTTTGGATTTTTTTTTTCTCTTTGTTCCTCCATTTTTTTACTTTTAATTAATTTTGCGTTTTTATCGTCATGAAAAAAATCGACCCATCTATTTTTTAAAGTAGTATATCTTTTTATGCAGTACGTTTGAAATGATTTGCGTAATTTTGCGCCTTTATATGGAGTGAAACTGTTTTATGAAAGAAATTCTGTCACGAAAGTGGGGAGATGAGGCGTTTGTCAGATGTCTGTAACAGCAATGCTCGTGGATTTTTCAATTCACAGAAAAATATTTCTATTCAATTGAGAATGTTTCCCTCAATTTGGTTATACTTTTTTGTTTTGATTGTAGTTGGATTTATATATACAGTATCGGAAACAATTTATCTGGGGTATAGACAGAAATCTACACGAGCAACAAGGAACGCAATGATATGATAATACTACATAAACAAGAGAGACGCACTGCTGTGCGCCCCTCCTGTTACCCCACCCGACGCATTAACTGACCACGTGGCAAGTGACACGCGCACAGCTCGACTCATTCTTGCCGAGCCGTGGTTGCGAAAACAAAAGACCGTGACAATTATTACCTTTGGGAACATGCCACCTATTTACACAACCGCAGATAAAGTACAATAGATTCGGCTATTGTTTGGCCCAAAATGGTGGTTTGTTCGAACATTCAATAAAATAATTCCGTACACAAAATATTTAATTTGGTTTATCTTTTCTTGTAAATATTTTTTTTCTCTCCATTCAAGAAATAATTGTTTTTCTGTTAGAAATGAGTTTTTTGTTTTTATTGTCTTACAGAAATATCGTTTGCTTTTGTTTATGTTCAAATTTTCTTTTGTTTTCGCGGCCATCCACGGCACCAAAGATATTTTGATCTACCAGATTGAATTGAATCAATGATTCAGTTTAATTTGCTCAAATTATCTGAAGTGAAATTATCATCAATAATTCTTCTTCATTTCAGCGCACATTCTCCCGACTGCTGCTGGTATGATACTGACGTCCTGCCTGAGCTGACCGCCCTGATTCTCCTATCTCTGTTTCGTGACGTAAATATCCCTTCCTCGAGCGAGTCGAGGAGAAATTGTAATGCTCTCTCAACATATAGCAAGCTATTCTTTACGCTCTCATGAAACCACCATACCCAAGATAAATACTTTCCGATAGTGTATATAGCAATATTAGATAGGTTTAGAGAGATTTTAAACCTACCACTTTCAGTAGCATACTTTGAAGATTACGTGAAAATAGAAATGCTAGTTGTGTTTTCCAATGAAAAATATGTCCCATCATTGACGATAATTTCCGAATCAATGAATAATTGTGAACCTTTCCTACTGACCGCGCGACCAGGTTTTTGATATATATTATTTCGAAGTTGTTGTTTAGGGGGTTTTAGCAGATGGTTGGAATTGAGCCATTCCGACACTGTGTGCTTCTGTGAACTTTGTACATGCAATAAAGCTGTTTTGGACATAATGGGTACACATTGTTAAGGTCTTTGTATGTCGGCAGATACTGAATGGGTCCGGCTGGTAGCCCGTAGGGTGATAAGTTATTTCACTTCATTGGATCTGTTAAAGGCTTCGAAACAAAAAAATAACTTACAACATACTACAAAAACGGGCTATTGAAATAAAAGCCGATGCCAGTATGGAATATATTAATAATAGTAGTTATAGTAAATGTTTTTATAGGTAGCGAAACTAATGCGAACGATTCAGTGAAATAATGGCACCAAAAGACAGGATCGGGGATCTTCTTTCATATAAGATGAAAAGCAGTCTGTTTCATAAAAGATGTTATTTTTTCAAATGACGTGGCCGATATTTTAAAATACATATTAAGTAAATAAGATATATTTCTTGAATGATTTTGGATTCACAAAACAGGACTATATACTAGCTTTTTCAGGTGGAAATAATACTAATTCACAATGTTTCATGATAATAATAATAATGTTTATTCGCCGTTTTTGATACACTTGGTATATATGGTAAGTCAGTTTAAAAAAAATTAAGTAAAAATAAAAACGAGTACAGTTTTACCTATATATATATAGTATAGCCAATAGTTGGCCGTGGGTGTGTGCAGTTCCGCTCCTACAAAATCGCTCTTTTCTCGTACAAATACAAGTCTTTAATTAACAAAAGTGGTATCAAAATACTCCTATTAGTGTGTTCTGCAAGAATAACATTTAAAAAATTGTGATTCTACAGTGTCAACTGCATAATAAAACAGAAACAATTTTTAAAAGATCTGAGAGTGACAAAAGTTTCATATCTGCTTTTTGTGACAAACAAAACAAAGAGACTATTGGAATACAAAAAAACTTGTAAAGAGGTATAAAAACTACAGAATACGGCAGTGATAGTCCAGCGGCGTGAAACAAATAACTGATATACATGTAGCAAGCATTTACATGTTGCCAAGTCGCAAAATGGCATCTAAGATTACTAGATCACAAGTCGAGTCAAGCAAATATTGGAACAAGAACTCGAAAAGTATATTATCCGTAGAGAAGCCTTCAACAATTAACAGCATCATAATGAACGAGGATGAAATACCTAAAATTTCAAAAGGAAATAGATAGGCTGAAAATTCAACTAGAACTTAATGAGGAACGAGAAAGAGAATATGACTAAGATGCTACAAGACAAAATTCAAATTTTGAAAAAGATTGTCAAGAAAAGGAAAAATTATATCATTCAACTGAAGAGACGGAGTCAGGACTTTGAAGATGAAGTGTATGAAGCTGAACAAAGTTTTTCAATAGAAAGTCAGAGGCAACTGCAAACAATAATGGAACTAAATGAAGAATCTACGAAAATGAAGGAAAACATCATACTTCTGCAGAATAAAATGAAAGAATGAATCAAAAGCTCATAGAAGCAAAAATATAATTAAAGAAATGAAGGAAATGAGAGAAAACATGTTACTTCAATTGATGTTCTCACCAAGAAAATAAATTATATCAGAGTCAACTGCAGGATATTAGGAATGGAAGGCAGTCGGCTGATGTTCAACCCTTCAAACAACCGAAGACACAAAAACCGAAAAAAAACACATAAATGAAGAAGAAAGAAAAAGTATCAGTAAGCCTGAGGATACTCTGAGACAAATTGTGCGGCATCTAGGACAAGGATTTTATTTGTCTCTGGAATTCAAGGTAGAGATATGGCACATAGACTTTTTAATCTACTAGGGGACAACTGTACAGTTCAGGCTATAGTGAAGCCAAATGCAATCGATAAGTCTCTAATAGAAACTGCTTTAAATAATAGCAAGGATTTCAGTGATAATGATGTGGTTATTTTATGGCCAAACAGATGTGATAAAATTATCATCAAAGATTTTTTGTTAAAACTCAAGCATACCCAACCCCTCATTATCACAGAGGGCCTATCGCTATGATTATGATTATAGGAAGGAAAATGAAGGTATTTATAAAAGGAACCTAGATTTATTCCAAGAAATATATACCTTGGGATTTAACAAATGTCCTATTATGGAATGCAATAATATTATCAATAGAAGCTGTTACAAAAGGGATGGGGCTAATCTCAATTATAAAGGAAAATCATTATTAGGCAAGGCAATAGCAATGCATTTGGAAAATTATTATTGCAAAAACTCTACGACTCTCAAAACATCATCTTCTTTTTTAGAAAACAGGAAATTTCAAAAAACTACCGCATAGTTAAAACAAATGATAAGGCCCTGAAAATTAAACAAACAAATATCAATATTTTTCACCAAAACATTCAATGCATAGGTAACAAAATCTTAAGGATTGAGGATGCTCTCATTGATATTGAATGTGACTTTTTACTTATTTCGGAACACTGGCAGGATAAATTTCAAATCACGAATGTAATTATTGAAAACTTTCAGTTAACAAATGCTTACTGTAGATCTCTCTCAAAACACGGAGGAGTAGCTATTTTCAAACATAATGAATACCACTCGGCAACAAAAGCTTTCGATGTATCTGAATATTGTTTAGAGGGTACTCTTGAATGCTGTGCGGTGTCAATCTTGAAGTTGAATTTGATTATAGTTGTTATATATAGACCACCAGGCAGTGATTTCAAAATTTTTTTAGAATTGCTTGGGAATTTTCTGGAAATAACTTCGAGCCTTTTCAAGTCAATTATTTTAGGAGGCGACTTTAATATCGATTTTCTTACACTAAGTAATAATCTAACATTAATGGAAGATCTTTTAGGGTGTTATGATCTGTGTTCAACAATTAAGTCACCAACCAGAGTAACGGCTGCATCCTCTACATGTTTAGATAACTTTATCATTAGTTCTAGTTTTGAATGCTACGAATCAAATGTGGTTGATTTTCGACTATCTGATCACTATGCTCAACACATTAGAATCTCTAATATAATTGATGTAATAGAAAGTTCTCAAAGTTATGTGTACCGGAGGCTTTTCTCTGAAAACAATAACAACCGTTTTCTAGAATGTTTGAAAGCTGAAAATTGGAATGCTATTTACAATGAACAGAATTTAATATAGCATGGGATAATTTCATTAACACCATAATTAGACATAAGAACAACTGCTTTCCTCTTCGCAAAGTTGCGTCAAACCCTAAGAAAAGAGGGTAAAGAATGCATGGATGACTGATCACGTTAAACAACTTAAAGAACGGATGATTTTGTTCTCAGATTTGTCACAAACCGATCCACAGTATAAAATCGCGAGTATAGAGAGTCAGAAGCAATACTGTATGGCACTAACAAGGGCAAAAAAAAAATATTTTGACAACTTAATAATTAATTCGGAGAATAAATCAAAAGCTACGTGGGACATAATTAACAAACTCAAAGGTGCAAAAAGAGGAGAAAAACAATTAGTTGAAATGAAGGAAAATGGTGTGCAATTATCTGATCAGGATTTAGCTATAAAATTCAATTTGCTTTTTACAAAAGACATCATTCAAGACCGTAAAAAAAATTTGGATCACATTAGTTTGAATATTCCTAGTTGTAACTTGTCTTTTTTCCTAAAACCTGTCACACTTATAGACGTGGAAACCCTTATTGATAACTTGAAGACATCCACCTCATCAGGGTATGATCAAGTTTCAAATAATTTAATTAAAAAAACTAGTCACTACTTATGTCCGCCATTGGTATTCTTGATAAATAAGTCCTATGAAATGGGCATTTTTCCAGACTGTCTTAAGCTAGCAGAGGTAATGCCTCTCTATAAAAAAGGAGATTCTAATGAACTTGCAAATTATAGAGCTATCAGCTTACTTTGTAGCTTTTCCAAAATCATTGAAATGAACGTTAAAAATCAGCTGAATTCATTCTTAACGCAGCATAACATTTTATCAACAAGCCAACATGGTTTTCGCACTAATATGGGTATAGAGACTGCACTGAATACCTTTCAAAATGAACTCGTCTGTAGATTAGACAAGGGTGATTATGTGTTTGGACTATTTATAGATTTTTCGAGGGCTTTCGATGCGGTTGACCATAACATGTTAATTGCTAAACTCGAACGATATGAAGTTCTTTGAATCATATCTCTTGAATAGGACTCAGTTTGTTTTACTCAACGGCACTAACAGTCCTTCCTATACCATCACACAGGGAGTTCCACAGGGATCTGTCTTGGGACCTATGCTTTTCAATGTATTTGCAAATGACCTCATATATTTTGTAGAAAATATTCCGAATGTCAAGATTATATGTTACGCTGATGATACTAACATCATTATATCAGGTGACAGCCAACAATCACTGATCTGTTCTACAGAAATTGTATACGATAACATAATACGATGGTCAGAAAATAATAATTTCCTATTGAACCACAAAAAAACAGTGTTGACATATTTCGGGCACAGACGACAAGACCCACCTATAATATTTAAAGATACAGAAAAACAATTACTCTGTTCTGAAAACGTGAAACTACTAGGAGTTATTTTTGACAGGCAATTATCATGGACAGAGCATACCAACCAATTATGTAAGAAACTTCGAAGTGCCTGCTACAGCATCAAATACTTGAAAAATCATTGCAGCAAACACATTCTCATCACACTGTATTATGCCAATTTTCACTCCCACATGAGATATGGAATACTAAGTTGGGGAAACAGTGCTAATGTAAACAGAGTTTTTATTTTACAAAAATACGTGATACGCATTATTGGGAATATTGATAGGAGGACTAGCTGTAGAGAACTTTTCAAAAAACTAAAAATCCTGACATTATTTAGCGTATATATTCTGGAGGTGTGTATATATTTCTATAATAATTATAAAAACATTACAATGTGCTTGCCAAAACATGATCATAACACTCGTTACCGCAATATGTTACAGCCCAATTCTCACTGCTCCGCACTTTATCAAAAAAGTTTTTATTTTATGGGGTGCAAATTATACAACAAATTAAATCCGGATATAAAGTCAGCACCAAATGTCAGAATATTCAAAAATAGACTGAAAGAATTCTTAATTGAAAAGTGCTGCTACTCACTAGATGAATTTTGATAATTTTTATGGATGCATGTGTGTGTATGTGTACTCATTTATTTATAGTATAGTATTTTGTATTATTTATTTGTTTTCTCTGACATAATACGTACTAGTCAAACTGTTTTTTTCCTTTTTTTATTTTCTTTTCGTAAAAGGTAACAATTAATCTATCTATCTATCTATATATATATATATATATATATATATATACATATATATATATATATATCTATATGGACCAACTCGGCTTCCGTTTCACACTTGGCCCACCAAGGATCCACGTGTTTATACAAAGCATAAAATTAATAGCCCACTCAGCCTCCGCCTCTTTCTCAGGCTAGTTAGCCTCCTCTGTATATGTTACATACGTTTTTTGGGTGTTTATGTAACTTGGCCTCCTTTTGAAGCTATTGTGTATTTACTGGGCCTCCTGACAGTGTTGCCAATTTTTCAGTCAATACAAAATCATTATTGTCTTTTATGTCTCATAGCAAATAATGTAATGTGTTTGATGTTCATATTCCACAAATCACGCGGCTTGTTGAAAAGTTTATCCGGTGGTCGAAAGTTTGCTTCATACTCTGAAATGAAATTTATTTCAGTAGTATCGTATAACGAGAATATATAATCTACCTCCGATTCATTCTGAAAAAATTCAAGGAATAGTTGCTTAGAAGAGTTCCTAAAAATTATACTAGACAATAAGTAATCAATGATGAAAGCAGTAAACTATATTGGGTATATTGTTTGCTTATTAGTCTTCATTAATAGTTAAAATTCCCGATTCAAATACTAACGTTCCACGATCTTTCACTACGGTTGACCATTCTTATTTTAATTTTTATCGAAATTTACCAAAAATCCAGTTGGTATCTATACATTCAGGAAAATACCAGTTGAGTTCTTGAAACTGACAGATCCGAAGTACTATACTGTTCAGTGTTTTCGCCGGTCTTTGGTCACTTTACTGGTAAAAGAAAGGGCAAACTTAAGTACTATCAAAAGAAATAGGCGATGGAAATTTTAAATGATAAATTCAATTGGGGATTCGCAGGATAATTAGAAAAATATTGCCAAAAGCCTTCTTTTGTTGGCGGCCAATACTGTTCATTCCATCCCTCCTACAAGAATACTAAATGACAAAAAAACATGGGAAGTGCAGAAGGAATATTTCTAGTTGATCAGATTGTATAATAAATATTAATGTTTATAAAATTTTAAAAAACATTTGAATGTTATATCATATTTGTAGATAATAAAAATTGAAAAGAAAATTGTTGACTCTTAACACCAGTATAGAAAGTAATCAACTTCTAGTTCAACTGTTGACTTGAAATTACATTTCTAAAACTTATTTTAAAATTTATACTTTCAACACTTGCGCGCAATAACATAGTGAACAGTTATATTTGTGTTGCATTGTTTATTCAGTTAACAATTAGTTATAAACAAACTTTAATTGGCGTGAATTTTTTTTTAGTGTTGAAAAAAATAACAAAAACAACCATATACAACAAACTGTTCACACATTTTTTTAAAATGTTTCTAGAAAATTCTATTTAAATTACAAGCAAATTTTTTTGAACAGTTTGTTGTATATAGTTGTTTCTGTTGTTTTTTGATCCATTAAAAAATATAATGCCAATCAAAGTTTGTTTATAACTAATTGTTAAAATAAGTAAATAAACCATTACATAATTAATAAAAAAATTAAAAAAACTTATTAGGTAGAGAATAACCAATTATGGATTTCAAAGAAAAAATAAATTCTTTACCTATATATTATCCAAATAATTAAAAAAAACTATTGCTTACAAATATTTAAAAAAATTAGGAATGTATAATCATGATAAACTTCCAGCAGCCGAATGCAAAAAAATAATTTTTGGAAAATATTCAACTTATCCATTTGTTTATAGATATTATATAAACAAATTTCTTGAAAAGCGTTATGAAATGCCTGACAACATTAAACTGATAATAATGTGAAATATAAATAAAAGAAATTAACAATGCGTACACGATTTCTCATATTTTGTTATCTTTAGAAATTTATAATCAACAAACTAATCAACTTTCAAACAATTTTATAGCGTGATATTATTGAGTACACATGTAAAATGTGCTTCAGGAAGCAAGAAAATCATGGAGTCATTCTGTGAACAATTACTCGGTTTTCAATAAAATCGGCGTTCTAAAAAAACTACTCAAATGACAACAGCCTTGAATTATCAAAATTGATTGAAAAAAAATATCCCAACGAAATTACATTATTTCAATGATACATAATACAATAATTTTTTGGAACTTTTCAATTTATATTTAATAATATAAAAAATAGGTTATGTGCATTGCTCTCTCGAGAGGTGCTGTAGTCCTGCCGTAACACACACGTGGAGCCCTGTTTTAATTTATCGTTGAATTAAAATTATAAATAACTGGGATAGAGTTCCGAGAGTAACATTATCATAGAAAATTTCTCATCTTTTTTAATTTTCCTGATAAACGATAGTTATCGAGTATTTGCCAAAAAGCTAAGGCTGTTTTTATTTTTGTTTTTTTTTTGAAAAAAATCAAAAAATACGTTTTTCCCACAATGTCATCCCGAATCGATTGAGTTTGGTACAACATATGATATATAAGGAAAAAAATAATATTATTACATAGCGCATGGTTTGGAAAATATTTTTATTTGTAGAAATATTGTTTTAGGATTCAAGAAAAAGCTCTGTTATTAGTCCTTTGTCAGTAAAATATATTAATATAACTCATCATTTCATTATGAAAAAAACAGACACTTTTTCCGATACCTACTTTCAATTTCAAAATGTGTTTTTAATGGTACACAGTTTATTTGGATTATTTTTCCTTAGTTTCCTTCCAAGAAGATTTAAATATATTGTTATTATGAAAACATTGAGCATAATGATTTTTATTCAATTTCATTATTTCTTATTCTTTCAAATCCTCAATACCACAGTGAATAATTTTCTTCGGTAATATAAATACATAATTTTGAGTAGTTTTCAAGATCTGTGAAAGAATGTTCCTCTTCCATTCGGTTTTCTGTACCACTTAGAACTCTCACTTATAAGGTTTTCTTCCTAAAATATATTATTGCTATTGTTATATTATTCTCAACTAGCTATTTTCCCTATGTTTTGCTTTGTGTGGTTCCATCTAGCTTATGGCTGAGGCTTTGTCCGTTTTCTGTTATACCCTTTCCCATTATCCCGTTATCCCGCTATTCCGTGATTTTATTTCCCGTTATCTCGTTTGGGTGGCATAATTGATTTGACAGCGGAAGTAATACTTTGTGACGACTATTACAAATTCCCCAATCCCATTCCACCCCTGTAGGTATGGCATTTTCAATAAGAGAGCCAAAGCACCAATTTTCATTATTTTAACTTAAAAACTTACGGAACCCCAATAAACATTTTCAGCCCTCATTTCACCCCTTTGGTAGTTGAATATCTAAAAACACTGGAAAGCGTATGTTTTCATATGTAACAAAGACCTCAAATATCCATTTTGATGATCCTAACTTAAAACCTATGAAAAATTTCACCTCCCATTTTTGACCCCTTTATTATATTATTATTTTGGATTGCTGAAGACACTGAAAAACATATTTTTCTATTTGTAACAAAGGCTTCAAATACCAATTTTTATGAACCCAATTCGAAAACTAAGGGAACTCCTGTACAACCTTCCGAACCCCATTTAACCATTTTACCCCTTCAGAGGTTGAATTTACAATAATCTTAAAATACGTGTTTCTTTATTTGAAAAGAAAAGGCATAATACCAGTTTCCATGACTCTAACTTCAACACTAAGGGTATTTTGATTTCCACCCCTGGTTACTCATGTCATCATAGGAATACGCTATCAAAATTTCAGCTCTTTGTGTTCAGTGGTTTGGTCTGAGCGTTGAAGTTAGTGAATCAGTCAGTCAGGACATGTAATTATATATGTATAGATTATTTCAATTCATTAGTGCGTCTATTTTTTGGTATATTTCTAAAACAATCGGCTACTGATTTTACAACATAACTTGTGTCACACACCCAAAAAATTCCATCCTTTTTTGTACATTTGAACAGTAACATGTTCTGATTAAAATTGAATTAATTTGAGTCGTTTACCTGAAAATTTTTCATGATTTATCTGTAATCTTGAACCTTGGAATACCCCAGATTCCTACATTCAGTTAATTAATAATACATTTTAAGCAACCTCATTCAGTAACTTTCGTGGTACAAATATAATACCAAACTGAATAATTTCAAATCAAATACAAGAAACATTACGAGAATATAGATTTTCTGGTTCCCAAAATTCTTAACTCACAAAAGAATATATAAGAATAAGAATATAAAATGTACTTTTGGCATATTTTAGTGAACTTAGCACTAAATATAAAGCATCGTCCCTATGGACTTTCTACTCCATGCTAAGAAGCACACTCAACATAAATAATGGAATCAATATAGAGAATTATTTGAAATTACGCGCGTTTCTTAAACGTCAATCAGAGAAACATGTAGCTAAAAAAGCAGAAACTTTTAGGCCAGAACAACTTAATAATTTCATAAATGAAGCTCCTGATGAGAAATATCTGGCGACAAAGGTAGTAGATCTCACAATATTCAATCGTATTTAGCATCTAGTCAAATACATAATTTATTTTAGGTTGCTTTGATAATGGGCATTATGGGTGCTTGTCGTGCAGCAAATTACAGATTCAGAAGATCATGGATCTATTTTTATGGTCAGTGTACCAAATACAAAAACAAAAATTGCCAGAAAGTTAACTGTTACGGGAAATGTTTATACCATAGTTGAGAAACATGTAAATCTTCGTCCTACTGATATATCGCAAACGATATCATTCTTTAAATTTCAAAATGGAAAATATCACTCACAAAGAATTGACATTAATACATTTGGAGCAATGGGGAAAGACATTGCTACATTTTTAAAATTACCACACTGTAATTTATATACAGGGCATTGTTTTCGCCGCTCGTCGGTAACTTTATTAGTAGATGCCGGAGGGGATATAACGGCACTGAAACGCCATGGCGGTTGGCAATTAACTACTGTGGATGAGGGGTACGTTGATGATTCCGAAAAGAATAGGACAGGTACTGCAAATAAAATATACAGTTCTATAACACCTTAACCAGTTAGTACATCAGCAACATATATGCAACAAACCCAAAATGAAACAATAAACTTGCATAATTCAGTCCCACATATTCAGTTTACTGGTTGTTCAAACATTACAGTTAATTTTATTAATGAAAAAAATTTGTAATTACAATTAGAAATTGTATAGCATTGTTATGGGTTACTATTAAGATTTATGAATAAAGTTCTTTCTCTGTACTTGTATCTTAGTATTTATCGTTATAGTCGTAGATAAAGTATAGTATTCAACTTGCGGTAATGGTCATAACTCACTTGATGAATTAAAACACTCTCCTGCGGCTCGAGCTGAAAACTTCATCTGCGTGAGTTATGACCTACATAACCGCTCGTTAAATAATATACTATTTTCGAAATGGCGAAATATCGCAATATTTCAGTGGACTCCCGATTAAATCTTGATGTATTCGAAGTAATCTAAATGGCGGAATCAATGAGAAAAAGTACTTACCAGGCTCATTCTCAAATATTTAGGAGGCAATTGCAGCCTCCACAATTTTTTGCGTTCGTGCGCGGAAAGAATATATATTTTTTATGACAATCTGAAACTAATGATATTTGTGTGCATCCCCTGTGTTGCCAAATTGGGGGAAGCCCAGTGACCTTCGAAAGTATACGTTTCAAACACTATAACATAAACAAAGTATATAAGCAGCGCACTTCAGCGGCGAGGGTCTGCACTTAATTTTAAATGGCTATCGAAAATCGGGCAACTTGGACTCCCCCATATTTTTGTGGCAAAGTGTTTGTTACTATGTTACATGTCGTATGCGACATTTTTCAAAGGGTGGTTACCGGGCGTCCGTATATCGGAGGCTCGGTGACATCGGAGTCTCAGTGAACCTTAAAATTAACAAGGCCGGAGGCCCACTTATACCCTTCAGATATATATATATATACATATATATATATATATATATATATATATATATATATATATATATATAGTCCCCTCGATATTCTTTCCATTCATATCTATAATCCTGGACTCGGATGTCACGCAGGTAGCTATAGCTGCCTCCGTGGTGACGTTGGTTGTTGCCCTGGAATGCAGGGTCTGCTAACCGAAACCACAAATGTGCGGCTGGCTTCTGTTGTTGACTCCGTTGATTTGTTGTTTTCTACCAAGTGTTGTTCATCCTTGCACTTCTTCACCGTACTGATGAGGGCCGAGAGCCCGAAACACGTGTCTACGGTTAACACTTCTCTTTGAGGGCTATGTCCATTAAATTTCTTCCGTTTTATATATATATATATATATATATATATATATATACAGGGTGTTTCCTAACTACGGTACGAAACTTCAGGGGGTGATTTGTTAGGTCATTTGACAAAAGAAAGTTCCTATGAACATATGTCCGGAGTTGCTTCGTTTCTGAGATACAGGGCGTTGAAGTATTAAAAAAAAGGTATTTATAAAATATCCTGAATATCCTGAAACCGATGTGGTTGAAATGCGGTACAGCTATTTGAAGTAATAAGGCAATTATTTGGCCCCAAGTAGGTTCAGGGGCGTCTCAGTGGGCACCAAAGTCAACAATACTGAGAAAAAAAAAGTACTTTTTTTTTGTAGTATTTTATTTCTTCAGATTAAACAACTGAAAATACAACTCTTTGGTCCCTTGTGTTTTATTCATATCAAGCTTCGTTTTCGAGAAAAAAATACCTTAACTTATTACAAATTATCCATGGACAACATAAAATACAAACCTAAAGTAAAAAATAAACAATTACGACCTTAAAGTAAATGAGCAAAATGTCCACCGTCTGATAAAATACACGACTGCAATCGATGTGTCATTGATTGTCTGACACGTTCAAAAATACCTGGAGTATTCCTTATGACATTGCAATTGTCACTTATTCGATTCCTCAAGTCATTCACATCTAGTATAGGGGTTTTATAAACGAGAGCCTTCAGATGACCCCATGAATAGAAATCTAGAGGATTCATATCAGGACTGCGAGTGGGCCAATGTTGAGGTCCTGCACGTCCTCCAGCGATTAGGGTAGGTGATGTCGAGATGCTGACGAGCAAGAACACTAAAATGAGCTGGAGCTCCGTCGTGCATAAACCACATGTTGCCTCTTACAAGTACGGGTACTTCTTCCAACAAAATGGGTAAATGATTTCGCAAAAAAGCCGTGTAGGATGGACCTGATAATCTTGCTGTTAAAAAAAAGGGTCCAATTAGGTAGTCACCAATAATTCCTACCCAAACGTTCAGCGAAAATCGTTGCTGAAAATGACTTTCTCTAATAATGTGGGGATTTTCGTCGGCCCAGAAATGGTTATTGTGAAAGTTCATATTAGAATCTCGTGAAAAATTTGCCTCATCCGTAAATAAAATATTTGGTAAAAAATTATGATTGTGTGCCATCGTATGAATCAACCACCTGCAAAACATTAATCTTGGGTGAAAATACCTAGGCAGTAGAGCTTGGACCCGCTGTATGTGATATGGGTATAGGAGGTTTCTTTTTAGAACTTTCCAAACGGTTTTTGGGCTTACTTCAAGCTGCAGTGCAATCTTCCTGGTACTATTTGAAGGATCTTCTTCTATCGCATCAAGTATAGCTCCTTCTAGTTCAGGCGTTGTTACAGTTTCTGGTCTTCCACCACTTACATTTTTATTAAAACTTCCAGTTTCACATAATCTTGCATGTAGCGTTCTAAATGTTTTAACACATGGAATTACTCTGTTAAGATATCTATCCTGGTAGATTCTCCGTGCTTCTTCCGCATTTCCATTTGCTAATCCATAAATAAAGTGCATGTCAGCCATTTCAGCGTTAGTAAAAGTATTCATGATGGAATCACTGCTAATTGACAACTCTGACTTTTACTGATATGACAATAATATCACTGGTCTCCATAGCAAGTAATCATGATTGTAGAGTGCCTTCATTTTTTTGTTCTCGAAAACTAAGCTAAATGTGAAAAAAAAAACACAGGAGGCCAAAAAGTTGTATTTTTACCACGCTTATAAAAAACTTTTTAGAACCCACGCTTATATTCAAATGCACTGAAAAGGAGAAAATAATTTTTCTCAGTATTTTTGGCTGTGGTGCCCACTGAGACGCCACTGGACCTACTTAGGGCCAAATAATTGCCTTATTACTTCAAATAGCTGTACCACATCGGTTTCAGGATATTCAGGATATTTTATAAATACCTTTTTTTTATACTTCAACGCCCTGTATCTCAGAAAGGAAGCAACTCCGGACATATGTTCATAGGAACTTTTTTTTGTCAAATGACCTAACGAAACACCCCCTGAAGTTTCGTACCGTAGTTAGGAAACACCCTGTATATATATATATATATATATATATATATATATATATATATATATATATTTGCGTTTATACAGTCTCGTTTTGGTACATACTGCTTACGAATCCGAACGAAATCCGACGAACTTAGACCCGGCCTCGGTCTTGACAAGGTTTTGCTATGTAAAACTGTCTAGGAGGGTTAGGACGCACACGGGACGAAATAATGGCCAGGTTTGAAAAGGCGGTAAAATGAAGATTTTTATACTGATTTATAGTTCCATCACTGAGATGTATTTGGTATATAATGCCATGCATTTTACCGACGAATACCAACCCGAAATTTGGCAGCAGCGCCGTTTATGTATTGACGAAGTTTTAGCAGCAAGTCTGAACCATATTGTCGATATATTGTAATTTGGGATTATTTGAGGATACTTTTATTTTACGGAAAATGATATTCGAAGTACTAGTTTGTTGACAGCTGTTTTCACTTTATTCTAAAAGATTTTCCCACAAATAAAAATTAAGTACTGGACAATTATTTAAAACGGATATTTTTATAGTTCAGCTTTTTACAGGCTTTCATTTAACTTACTTAGTTCATATATCTGTCCTTCCGGTTCGAAATTTGTTGACCCCCTTCTAGTCGTTCGATTAACTCGATATTTGGCAGATGTTCATAACTCCGGTTAAATTTTTGTTAGAGGAAAAACAGAATGGCGGCTCCATGATGGCGAGCGAATTATGTGATTATAGTCCGATTCTATTCAAAATTGGATTGTGGGAGTTTTTGGGGTCGGAGATTATGTTTTTTTTATGAATTTTGAAAAAAAAATTATAATCTCCGACCCCGAAAACTCCTACAATTTTGAATCGACTCGGACCAGAATCACAAAACTCGTTCACCATCTTGAAGCCGCCTTCTCTAAATCATGAATTTGGATTAAAAATTCATCATCTCCGACCACGAAAACCCCCTCATACCAACTTTGAATCAAAACGGACCATAATCACAAAAGTTTTCCGCTATCTTGGAGCCGCCATCTTGATTTTATGAATTTTGACAAAAATTTTATAATCTCCAACCCCAAAAACCTACCAATTTTGAATTAAATCAGACCATAATAACAAATCTTGTCCGCCATCTTGGAGCCGATATTTTGTTTTTTCTCTAACAAAAATTCCATAATGCATTGTCACCGGAATTATGGAAATGTGCCAAATTTCAAATTAATCGGACGGCTAGAAGTCGGTCAAAATTCATTTGCAAGATTTGACCTAAACTAACAAACGAACTAAATAACAAGTGAAACTAAGTAAAAGCTTGTAACAATGAAAAATCTTCATTCGGCGACTGAATTAGACAAAAGTCAAGTAAACAAAATTGAATGAAAGTGTTTGGCGATTAATTTTTTTTCTCGTGTTTGTATTGTGAAAATAAAATATTCCATGCGCAATTTGATCATAATATCATGCGAAAAGAGCGGCAACACTGCCGGGTCTGTATACGTAGATTAAATGTCGAAAATTGTATGTGTTTGCTTGAGAACGCGTTAAAATATAATGGGCTTGTGAACGTGACATAAACTATACAATTATAATGTTTTTCACTTTATTTACCCTTCTCAGCTCCAGTTATTTTTGGAGATTGTAATAACTGAGAACACCAAAATGTTTGTTGAAATCATGAGTATTTCTAGTGGGTCTGTGGTGGTCTGAATATACTATAATGGTCTGAGAACGTGGGTTGAATCTGTATATATATATACATATATATATATATATATATATATATATATAATTCTACTGTACGTGTGTTGTCACTGCACTCCTCCTAAACGGCTGGACCGATTTGAATGAATTTCTGTGTATGCGTTAAGGTGGCGTCCTGGATGGTTCAGATTCACAAATCATCCCCCTAAATGTTAAGTGTGGTCCACCCCTTAATTTTTTTTTTATTATTCAGACATTTTTTGTTTTTATTTTTTTATGATACAGCATTCGAAAATACATACAACCCTAAATTTTCACCCTTCTACGATCAACCCCTATTTTTTGGCAAGATTTTTATTTTGTCATGACTTAGAATAAAAAAATTCATATTACTCTTAATTCGCCCTTCTACGATCAACCCCATTTTTTTTTTTTTTTTTAGGAAAACGGGATGACAAAAAAATGGGAAAACGGGATGAAAGGAATAAGGGTTAATTAAAAAACGGGATAACAGGAAAACTGAATAACGGGATAACGAAAAAACGGGATGACAGGATAAGGGGAAAACGGGATAAAGAAAAAACGGGATAACGAAAAAACGGGACTACGGGATGACAGGATAAGGGGATAATGGGCAAACGGGATAACGGGGTAAAGACAAAAAGGGGTAACAAGAAAACGGGATAACGGGAAAATTTTAGGGAACATAGAAATTTGGACAGGACAACGTCTGTCGGGTCCGCTATCTTTATATATATAATTCTACTGTACGTGTGTTGTCACTGCACTCCTCCTAAACGGCTGGACCGATTTGAATGAATTTCTGTGTATGCGTTTGGGTGGCGCCCTGGATGGTTTAGATTCACATATCATCCCCCCAAATGTTAAGGGTGGTCCACCCCATGATTTTTTTTATTATTTAGACAAAATTTTTTGTTTTTATTTTTTTATGATACAGCATTCAAAAATACATACAACCCTAAATGTTCACCCTTCTACGATCAACCCCTATTTTTTTGGCAAGATTTTTATTTTTATTTTGTCATGACTTAGAATAAAAAATTCATATTACTCTTAATTCACTTTTTTACGATCAACTCCTATTTTTATTTTTTTTTGGGAAAACGGGATAACGAAAAAACGGGATGACAGGATAAGGGAATAACGAAAAAAAAAAACGAGATAAGAAAAAATGGAAAACGGGATAAAGGAAAGGGGAAAAGGATAAAGAAAAAATGGGATAACAGGAAAACGGGATAACGAAAAAACGGGATGACAGGATAAGGAAATAACGGGAAAACGGAATAACGGGGTAAAGGGGTAACAGGAAAATGGGATAACGGGAAAATTTTCGGGAAAAACATTTTAGGGAACATAGAAATTTGGACAAGACAACGCCTGTCGGGTCCGCTAGTATATATATATATATATATATATATATATATATATGAACTGCATCAGATTATTGATAGTGACATCTATAATCTGTGCGGTGAAGCTTAAACCTAATATCGTGGAATTTTAATAGCACGAAATTTCGTGCACATTAACAGGTCACCAACAAATGTGTCAGATAGGCCTACCCACGATATCAATAGTCGTACTCCTCATGCGTTTAACGCAAACAAATATCGATATAATATATGCGTATTTGTATATATATATATATATATATATATATATATATATATAAATTTTTATTCTCTCTATATATATATATATATATATATATATATATATATATATATATATATATATATACAAATACGCATATATACTAACATACATAAAAGGTATGCGAGCATTTCACAACATTCACAAAATTGACCCTAATTAAAATTGGAAACACGGTGATTGAAATTATTTGTGAGATTGTCAGTTAGAAAATCTTGGTAACTATAATAGCATTTCTCTAAAATAATTTTTTTAATTCAATCATGGAATATCTTATTACTTCTGATTCGTTTGACTGCATTTGGTAACTTATTGAAGCAAGTAATGGCATTATAATGAGGGGATTTTTTTATAATTTGACATTTGATGTGGAATTCTCAAAAGATCACCATTTCTTGTATTATGACTGCGTTCTGTAGCAGACTTCTCATATAATTTGGGGTTTTGCCTGGCAAACATAATACATTTGAGGATGAAGATAGAAGAGGCTGTCAATATTCTTTTATCTATAAAAACGGACCGACAGCTATTTTGGAAGTCCATATTGAAGATTAGCCTTATGACGCGTTTCTGCGCTAAGAAAATTCTGGAAAAAATTCCTTGCCCTACCCCAGGCCATAACATTCAAACTCAGATGAGAATAGACCATAGCATAATATGTGTTCAGTAAGCCAGGTTCATCCAAACTGGATTCCAACTGCTTTATGGCATAGTATGCTTCTTTCAAGTTGGCACAAATATGATCCACTTGTTTTTCCCAATTTAAATTGTCGTCTAGGTAGGTACCTAAAAATTGTATTTCTTCAGAAGCTTGAATATCATAGTTTGGGTATAGACCATTTGGAATATTTCGTCTGCAGTGAAAATTAACACTGATCGATTTTGAAGTATTTAGAATGAGCTTATTTCTTTGGCACCAGGTGCTGAACTGATCAATAATGCGTTCTGATTTGCTGATGAGTTGCTCAGCGTTTTCACCCGATATAGTTATCGTAGTATCATCAGCAAACATTGTAACATAGCCTTCCATTATGTGTTGAGGAAGATCATTGACATAGAGGAGAAAGAGTAACTGTCCTAGAACAGAACCCTGTGGCACACCGAGTTTAACAGTTTTCGACTCAGATGACAATCCATTGCAGATTACGACCATATCTCTATTTGGCATATAGGATTATATCCAATTTATCATATTTCGTGGAAACCCGAACATTCATAGTTTATTGATAACAAATTCAGAGCACACTGTATCAAATGCTTTTGCTAAGTCGAAAAATAGTGAGATCACATATTTATTACTATCAATTTCTGTGTATATATAATTCAGGAGGTTATAGGAAGCTGTTTCTATAGATATGTGTTTCCTGAATCCATGCTGAGACGTGCATAGAAGCTTATTTTTTTCCAAATGATCTATAACTCTGAGGGCTACAAATTTTTCAAATAATTTGGATAAGGAGCAGAGCAAGGATATTTGCCTGTAGTTATCCATCTCGGAGGAATTACCTTTTTTATGTTCAGGTATAACGAGTAATTTTTTTAGAACTTCTGGAAAGTATCCTTGAATTAGAGATTGATTCATTAGGTAGGTTAATGGTACAATAATGGCAGGTAATATTTTCTTAATTGTGACGAATGAGAGTTCATCGAAGCCTGCCGATTTTTTATTCTTCATTTCAGATAGGGCTTTCATTACCTCATATTCAGTAATTGGATGGGATTGAAAGGGTTGAATTAAAGTTATATTTTCAGTAACAGTACAGGGTAAAGACAAGTTTTTCCCGAAGTGATTTGACACGGAAATTTCTGCTGCATATGAAAAGTATTCAGAAAATAGTTCTGACACTCCATCTGGGTCTGTTTTTAACCCACCATCATGTTCAAGGGATATTGATTTTTTTAAGTTATTTTTGTTTCTTCCTAGTTTTTCATTAATAATCTTCCATGTGTCTTTAGTTTTGTTTTCTGACTGGTTTATTTTAGAATTGAAATATTTTTTTTTGATAACTTTATATTTTGTTTGTGCATTCGAAATCTTGATTTATACTGTTCAATCAAGTGAGTTTCAGCTTTTTGGGAGTTAGAGAGAAGCCAGAATATTTCCTTCAATTTTTTACCTTTATCGATGATATCACGAGTTATCCAACTTTTATGGTTGGATTTCATGTAGGTCTGCTTCTTTGGACAGGATACATCGAAGCACCAAAGCAGTATGTTATAAAAATAATTTAACGCTTCGTCTATTTGTAAATGGTATATTAGAGTCCAATCCTCATAAATTAACCGATTTTGCACTACAGCAATATTGTCATCACATAAACTACGTCTCATGTTAGATGAGATTGTATTTTTTTTATTCTCTGAAATATTTTTTTCTTGGTATACCAGGATGTGAGCCAAGTGAGTGAGTATTTGGTTGCACTATATAGCACTCAAATTTTGATTGGGGAAGGCTGGTCATGTTGAACTAGTGTGCGCATTTTTATGTGAATATTCTGGTTGGTATTGAAAATATCAGACAGCAGTTTGGTATTTAAATCCGATTTGTGACAGTTTATATTAAAATCCCCACAAAGAATAGTGAAGTCAGAACGTTCAGATGCAAGGTGGAGTGTTTGTGTTAGACATTCCATGAAGGTACTAATTTTACCCTGTTACAACAGCAACTTTTGTGTCATTTATGCTGTAGCGAATTGCACATATTTCAATTTCAGATTCAATTGATAGCCTTTTTATTGGTTCTAATTCGGAAAATATTTGTCCTTTTTCAACTAGAATGAGGGCACCACCGTGTTTTTGATTTATTCTTGCATAGATACAAGCCATTTCATAGTTACCAAAATATAAATTGTTTACGGGATGGTTATCCTTGAGCCAATGCTCCGATAAGCAAAGGACGTCAATATTATTAGTCTTCACAAACAATTCGATTGCGATATAGTTATTTACAAATCCCTGCACATTAACATGACAAATTTTAGTGGAAATATCACGGATTAAGCTATTATTTTATTGGGAAATTTCAAAGTTAACATTACCCTTCATATATTTTCCGGTTTTTTGTGGAAGTGCCCGTGGAATAAATAAGCAGGTAGTAGTATAAAAATGTTATTAAGGATATTCCGATAGGTGATCAAATAGAACGGGGATTTCCAAACTTTCTGAAAGGTCGAGTTTACGATCTTTATTTTCTACATTTAATATTTCAAGCTTGTTATTAATTAAGAGGTGAGTAGCGAAATTTGAATTTCTTTGTTTGGTTTTATTGTTAATGTTTTTAATAAATATAACCAATTTATTATCTGTTATAAATGCAATATTGATGTTGGTTTGGCAAGAGAAAGTAGATTTATTTGCGAATGTTAGCCTAAATACGTAATAACTAATGATGTTTTTCATTATATTTTGTATTTCACTCAAGAGGTGCGTAAAACAAGAGTAGAATTCGTTTTACCATTGACGAAACAGTTCTCATATTCGCTTTTTGAAAGTTCTGCCTGTTCTAACATTAAGTACGTCTTTTATAGACATTGCCCTATGAGTGCCTTAATAGTTATTCATGATACAAGTGTTAAAAGTGGCATTTTATTTTGTGAGTGGGGAATAAACAAACAAAATAAAAACACTTTCTAGCAGACTATATTTTTTGTACAACTGTTACTAAGAGTAAAAAAAAAAAAAAAAAAACTGTGTGATCGGGGGACCCCCATGAGGAACGAAGTTCCTTTACTTCTTTTATCATCCTCCATATTTTGATGTGTTGGACTCGCCATTTTTTCTGCTTTGAAAATGTTTGTTGATGAAAAGGAATTTTCTTCACTTTCGTGTTGTTCAGAAAGTTTGGTGAACAAAATTTTTCTTCTGGACAGAGGTTTTTTAGCGTCTTTTCCTCACCCCCCTTTCCGTTGCCCACATTTTCATGGGTTACACTCACCACTTTTTTTTCGTTTTCCGTTTCACTTAATGTTATTAAACTTTTTTCAGTTTTTTTCATACTTTGCGCTAACCTCGGCTCGGGCGGTCTTTTCGGCCTCGTACCCGGTGCCTGGCTCTCCAGTGTTTTTATTAGGTTTAATATTATTCTTCTTTATACTTTCACTATGTTTAGAAATGTAATCATTGGGATTTTTGAGTTTTTCGGCTTCACTTGGGGGAAAATGACAACCAAAATTGCGAAGATTGTACAGCGACATACATCGGTAGGACTTGTAGACCTTTGAAAGTTCGAATAACCGAACACCTTAACGAAAATAAAAAATCAGCTTTTGGTCATCATCTCAGATTCAATAAACACAATTTTAGCCCGAATAGAAATTCAAAAATTCCAAATGAAATCAGACACAAGAACAACACGTTAGACTTCATGGAAGACCTTTACATCAACAGAGAATTGAAAAACAATGACCTTTGTCTGAATTTACAAGTCAATTTAAATAGATCTTTTATTCCACTTCACAGACGTCTGCAATAAATAAATAAAATAATTTCAATGTCATTCAATCAAACTCTTCTTTCTCTATGATGATTCACTTCAGAAACACTCAGCATTTTGTTCCTAGCCAACTTCCACTCTGAGAACACTTTTTTCACTCTAGAGTCACTCTTCTTCACTCCAAAATGGAATAGAACGCCATCTGCGTTTGCCACTTCTTTCTAAGGTTAAGCCATGTGCACTCTTGTAAGTCAACATCCATTCCTCCACTCAACATTTTCCAAAGGATATAATTTTAAAATAATGGATTACACCAATTTATAACACTTGAGTGTTTTTTAAGCAATTTTTCAACATGTTATATGTACTTAAGGTTCTCACCTATTTTATACAAACTGGAATTTTAATGGACTTCTTGTAAACCTGACGAGTAAGTAACCTGGAAATCTTTATCATTCAAAATTTCAAAATATTTTATATACAATTTCATCTAGGTATTACTTACTTGCAGGTAAGCACTGAAGATGACTATTATATAGTCGAAACCGCTCTGCTAAGATTTTAAAAATAAAAATAATTTTGCATGAAATACAAAATTCTTTCACTCCTGCTATTTCATTACGTGCACACAGCTCCAAAAACTTCAATTGGTGAAATAATGTCTTTTTCCCGGTTTTTGTCACTGGGTGATCCATTTTTTGTTTTGCGATCTGCACCTCCATCGCTGGATTCTTCCATTGGTCATTTATTGAACATTTCCAGCAATTCAGCTGTGGTTGTTTCTGTCCTTTCACTTTTTATAAGCGAATTTGTTTTCACTTTCGTGGGTTTTGAAATCCTAACCTCACTTTTTCACTCTGGCGAACCAATACGTTCGAAATTCCCGTACTCGGCGGTTATTAAGGGTCACAATGGCCTGCAGTTTTTCAACGGCCAGATATCGTGTTAGAAACACTATGTTCACTCTTTTTAGGCATTTAGATCAGTTTCAGCACACTGTTTAATTGTTTTTAAGTTAACGAAGGAGTTTATAATTCACTTTTTCAACACTTTGGGGTTTATACGGCACTTTAAACTACTGAATTTCATGAAATTGGCGGAGCACATTGAATCTCTACAAACTACAAAATGACATTGCCTTACTTGAAAAACTGAGGCTTTCTAACATGCTGAAAAAGGTATATTTGAATTCAAATATCAATTCACTGTATGTACTGAGTTCAAAATCCCTTATTCCATCAATTTTGCATTTCCTGTTTCCCCATATAGGAATTAAATGCGTTGACATTTAATTCTGATAGGACTAAGTGTAGTTGTCACACATACTCGTATATTATAGAAAGAGACAGAGAGAGAGAGAGAGAGAGAGAGAGAGAGAGATAAAGTCGCATGGAGAGGGTATAACGCTTTTTTCTTACGTTACATTTTCTACCAGTCGACACCTACCGCAAGCTGCGTAAAGGAACTGCGTTCCAAAAAACATTTTTAATTAACTTCTGTAGGATTCGAACTGACGATCTCTGGACTACGAGGCAGACACTCCAGCCACTTGAGCTAACAAACTACGTGGCAATAAATTCCGGTATTCTGTATTTCCTATAATATTTACTAGAAATTGTAAAATAAACACAAAAAAGGTGTCTCTGGAGGGTTTAAAGATTTCTCAATCAATATTATATCGTTGGTTTAAAGCACACATGTTGGATGTCCATAAACGTTATTTTTGAGGCAACAATGCGAATGTTTACTTTAACAGAATCAATAATGAGAACTGCATAAAATCTAATTTGTGGAAGAAAATTAATTTGAAATTTATCATTATTGCATGTATTAAGATTGTTTTAAAGTAAAATTGTATTTAAAGCACTCAAAAAGATTGTTTTAAAAAAATTGGGTGGATTTACTACATATATCCTTTTAAAAGTGGACATACAACGATAATGCGTAATATGTTAATAACAGCCGTAATAATAATATTATTTTGTTTCCATCACTATTTTTTATCTCTAAACAATATTACAAACATGTACATAGAAACGAAAAATAACATCAAGTTTACATTAAAACATAACATAGATACTAAGAAATAGCCATTACTCTCGATATGAGTATTCGCAATAATCTTCAACTCCACTTCCTTGATCGCTTGTTGGGAGTGGTACCACATCCTGTACATTCTTTTTTTGTCGGTAGATTCTCAATATAATTCTTATAATCTTGTGATATTATTCCTTCTTTTAATAAAAACAATAAATGTTTTTTTGCTTCACTCATCGGATTTTTTTTAATATACATTTGTTTCAGGTTAAGCGATTCCCATCTAAATTCATGTTTTGTCCAAGACATAGTTGCCTCCTTTTTGCGTGTTTTAATTGATAAAGTAGTAGAAATATCGAACTCCAAAAAGGCTTCCTCACTTAAGCTGTAGAATATTCGGTTTCCTTTTTTCGAAACTCATCATTTTAATTTTTAGCTATTGAATACGCTGCCCATTTGTATTGATTTTTGTATTTAACATAATAGTTTTACTTAGTTGTGGCAAATCATAAAACTCGTTTAATTCGCATTTATGGACAATATACGGTTGTGGTTTATGTCTGGCCATTATAATCACCAATGCCCACTCTCTAGTTGAATAAATACACTTTTTTATGTTTTCGAGCACGCTCAATAGTTTAATGCATGGCATCTGCCTCATGATACTACATACTACATACTACATTTCGATCAGAATTTCGAACGGATATGTTAATGCACACCCGAAAATTAACACAATAATTGTTGTATGGCGTGACAGTTCAGAAAACCGTAAACCTGCACAAATGTTGCAAGTCCGGATATACTACATTTAAGCTACATTGCTAGATTCAAATTGTCAGCTGCACATTTGTAGTAAAGGACTTACTACAAATGTGTCCTACAGAAAGTTCACACAATGAAATAAGAGAATTGTAAACTATTGGAGGCTTTTGGGATATGTGTGCTTTAAACCAACGATATCTAATAATCGTGATGGTATGTCAAGTTGTTTATTAGTATCTGCAATAAGAGACAGAAATCTGTAATATTCTTGATAGCCAGCCATAATTTCATTAAAAATGAAAAATGTCTCATTTCTCAAGACAGCTGACTACAAAAACTTATACAATAGGTGTATGTTAGTCGCATATAAATACGAATTCACAATGTTTCATGATAATAATAATAATAACAATGTTTATTCGCCGTTTTTTATACACTTGGTATATATGGTAAGTCAGTTTTAAAAAAATTAAGTAAAAATACAAAAAAATAAAAACGAGCACAGGTTTACCTATATATATATATATATATATATATTACGCATGTACAGGGTGTCCCTGGACTTCCTCTTTTTCTCTCGGGAATATATATATGGGATCAAAATATCACCAGTACTTCTTATAACTTTTGTTCCTAAAAGCCTTCGTTACCAAGTTACGGGCCCTCAAAGTTACAAAATGAAAAATGTTTTTCTCTGATAACTTTCAAAGTGAATATTCAAAATCATCTAAATTTTGGTGTTTGACTGGATGAGCTTCCATGCAGGAGTCAGTTGTTTTGCTACAAAGTCAGGAACGGACTACCCCCAATGGTCCACACCCCAAAACTTTGAAGTGACTGGGATTTGTCAATATGTTTTAACAAAACAAGGTTACCTGGACAATTTCCTGAATAAAAGTACTCGTGTGGAAAATCGATCAGAGCAACGATTTTTTATAAAAATGCATTTTTGTTCGACGACATCCAACCTGATATGTCTACCATTATTCGAAAAGATTAATTTGTAATGAAAATAGAAATGATAGGTACAATGTTCATAACGAATTTTTATCATGCAAACACGTTTACCTTACAAAACTCATGGTGTAAATAATCAATCGCAAGCCTCAAGAGCAAACAGAAATGCAAAATCCGCTACAAAAACTGCTCGATATGACCCCCGTCTCTTTCAATACATTTTCTTAGTCGGCGCAAACACCCTCTCTGTACTTAAAATAGCATGCCAGGGTCGTTTCGTATGGCTTCACAATGTAATGTAATTCTATTCAACGAGGCATCTCTGGTGTGAATAGGTGTAGCGTAAACGAGGCTTTTTAGATGCCCCCACAGAAAGAAATCCAATGGATTTAAATCCGGAGACCGCGGTAGCCATGAATATGGCCCACCTCTACCAATCCATCTATTGGGGAAAATCTGGTTCAGATGGTCCGGCACAATCAAACTAAAATGAGGAGGAGCGCTATCATGCATAAACCACATATCTCTTCGGGTTTGCAATGGAACATGTTCCAAAAGTCCATTCAAATCATTCTACGAATGAACTCCAAATAACGTTCTCCATTCAATCGGTCATGTAGAACGAATGGTCCTATAAGATGGTTTCCCATGATACCAGCCCAAACATTCACGTTGAATTTCCATTGGTGTTTGGTTTGCAATATCCCATGGGGATTTTCTTCGGCCCATATGTGGAGATTATGAGAGTTGATTACTCCATCTCTACTGAAACCTGCTTCATCAGTGAATAAAACTCGAGTAATAAAAGTCATATCCTCTCTTTGCTTATCCAGGAACCAATTGGCATATTCCAGTCGTGCTGGAAAATCTTCAGGTGTCATGGCATGTACCTTCTGGATGTGATATGGGTGGAGCAGTTGTTCTCCAATTATTCTATGAATAGTGGACTTGGATGTATGGAAGTGTTCTGATAGGTTTCTGATGCTCATTGAAGGATCATCATCGACAGCTTCCAAAATATTTTCCTCCAATACAACGCACAGCCCTAGGAGCGCCCTCACCACCTCGTTTTCGAAAAAATATCTACATTGTGAATGAAACTTTCAACTAGGTACTGTACTTTTTGTTTACGACTTTATTTTAGCATATTTTGTATTATCCCTGTTATAAATGTTGTTGAATTAACGTTAGCATTAGTATTTTTACTGTGAACATTTTTCATTTCAAATAATGGTGGACGATCGGGTTTGATGTCGTCGAGTAAAACTGCATTTTTATTAAGAATCGTTGCTCCGATCGACTTTCCACACGAGTACTTTTATTCAGAAAATTGTCTACGTAACCTTATTTTGTTGAAAACTATTGAAAAATTATCTGTCATTTCAAAGTTTTGGGTGTGGACCATCGGGGGTAGTCCGTTCCTGACTTTGTAGCAAAACAACTGACTCCTGCATGAAAGCTCATCGAAGGAATACATTTGTTTAGTCAATCCCCAAAATTTAGATGATTTTGAATATTCACTTTGAAAGTTATCAAAGAAAAACATTTTTCATTTTGTAACTTTGAGGGCCCGTAACTTGGTAACGAAGGCTTTTAGGAACAAAAGTTATATGAAGTACTGGTGATATTTTGACCCTATCTATACATTCCCGAGAGGAAAAGAGGAAGTCCAGGGATACCCTGTATACTCACATACATAAAAGGTATGCGAGCATTTTACAACATTCACAAATTGACCCTAATTAAAATTGGAAACACTGTGATTGAAATTATTTGTGAGATTGTCAGTTAGAAAATCTTGGTAACTATATTAGCATTTCTCTAAAATATTTTTTTTAATACAATCATGGAATATCTTATCACTTGGCATTATAATGAGGCGAATTTTTATAGTTTGACATTTGATGTTGTGGGATTCTCAAAAGATCCCCATTTCTTGTATTATGACTGCGTTCTGTAGCAGTCCTCTCATATAATTTGGGGTTTTGCCTGACAAACATAATACATTTGAGGATGAACATAGAAGAGGCTGTCAATATTTTTTCATCTATAAAAACGGGCCGACAGCTATTTTGGAAGATTAGCCTTATGACGCGTTTCTGCGCTAAGAAATTTCTGGAAAAATCACTTGCCCTAACCCAGGCCATGACATTTAAACTTAGATGAGAATATACCATAGCATAATATATGTTGAGTAAGCCAGGTTCATCCAAACTGGATTTCAACTGCTTTATGGCATAGTATGCTTTATTCAAGTTGGCACAAATATGATCCACTTGTTTTTCCCAATTTAAATTGTCGTCTAGGTTGGTACCTAAAAATTTTATTTCTTCAGAAGCTTGAATATCATAGTTTTGGCATAGACCATTTGGAATATTTCGTCTGAAGTGAAAATTAACACTGATCGATTTTGAAGTATTTAGAATGAGCTTATTTCTTTGGCATCAGGTGCTGAACTGATCAATACTGCGTTCTGATTTGCTGATGAGTTGCTCAGCGTTTTCACCCGATATAGTTATCGTAGTATCATCAGCAAACATTGTAACATAGCCTTCCATTATGTGTTGAGGAAGATCGTTGACATAGAGGAGAAACAGTAACGGTCCTAGAACAGAACCCTGTGGCACACCGAGTTTAACAGTTTTCGACTCAGATGACAATCCATTGCAGATTACGGCCATATCTCTATTTGGCATGTAGGATTCCATCCAATTCATCATATTTCGTGGAAACCCGAACATTCATAGTTTATTGATGAGAAATTCAGAGCACACTGTATCAAATGCTCTTGATAAGTCGAAAAATAGTGAGATCACATATTTATTACTATCAATTTCTGTGTATATAATTCAGGAGGTTATAGGAAGATGTTTCTATAGATTTATGTTTCCTGAATCCATGCTGAGACGTGCATAGAAGCATATTTTTTTCCAAATGATCTATAACTCTGAGGGCTACAACTTTTTCAAATAATTTGGATGAGGAGCAGAGCAAGGATATTTGCGTGTAGTTATCCATCTCGGAGGAATTACATTTTTATGTACAGGTATAACGAGTACTTTTTTCAGAACTTCTGGTTAATGGTACAATAATGGCAGGTAATATTTTCTTAATTGTGACGATTGAGAGTTCATCGAAGCCTGTCGATTTTTAGTCTTCATTTCAGATAGGGCTTTTATTATCTCATATTCAGTAATTGGATGGGATTGAAAGGGTTGAATTATAGTTACATTTTCAGTAACAGTACAGGGTAAAGACAACTTTTGTCCGAAGTGATTTGACACGGAAATTTCTGCTGCATTTGAAAAGTATTCAGTACATTGTTCTGACACTCCATGTGGGTCTGTTTTTAACCCACCATCTTGTTCAAGGGATATTGATTTTTTAAGTTATTTTTGTTTCTTCCTAGTTCTTCATTAACAATTTTCCATGTCTCTCTAGTTTTGTTTTCTAACTGGTTTATTTTAGAAATAAAATATTATTTTTGTGCTCTCGAAATCTTGATTTATACTGTTCAATCAAGTGAGTTTCATCTTTTTGGGAGTTAGAGAGAAGCCAGAATATTTCCTTAAATTTTTTACCTTCATCGATGATATCACGAGTTATCCAACTTTTATGGTTGGATTTCATGTAGGTCTGCTTCTCTGGACAGGATACATCGAAGCACCAAAGCAGTATGTTATATTCACGAAATTAAACAACTTCAGGAAAAAAACATATTGACTTTTATTTAAAGGGTAACATCTTTTCGTATATAAAAAATATGCTTTCCTGCCTCTGTGTCTCCCAAGAGCCCCTTAAAATTTGAAATATACAAAGTTTTGAAAAACTAAATACTTAGAACTGAAACATCTTAAAAATGAGGTTTTTGTTAATCTATAATTCCCTTAAAAAACTGTGATTTCCCTGGGGGCTACAGAGGTAAGATACTTTTTTATATGAAAATATGTTCCCCTTGAAATAAATACCGAACTCGCCCAAGGAATGTTCCAGAATATTCGGTTATTCGGGGAGTTAAATATCCAAAATTAATGAATCGTTTAAAAAAAACAAACGGTTATAATCACAATAGAAATACCTTCCAAATGAGGTATCATTTTGACCATCGGTTCCATTTAATAAACTTACGTTGGGGCACCTTGGTCCTGAAATAAACAAATTTTTTTTAAGGGTTTTACTTTTCAAATGGGACATTCGGTATAAAATACCAAGTCACGGTTCTTGAATATCTGCGAATAAACGGAATAGATTTTTATTTTGGAGAGAGATGTGCTTCATTTGCGTTGCCTTGCACGCTGTTGCATTATCAATTCGAAAAACTCAGAACATTCCGAACTGACTTATATGATAACGTTATCTATCCATTGTCATCAGAATATATTGGTAAACTCCACTCGAGATAATAATTGGTGTAAACAATCCTCTCCTAGGTAATGACATACAATGCAAACACTCTGATGTAACTGAACTTGAAAATGGTTATTTAATTAATCAATTATAGTGGTTTATGCGGAGGCTTTTTTCTTGCATTCATCATTACATTAGGAGAATTTAATATTTTACTATCGATTCAGTATTTAGGATAATCTATTAGTTTAAACGAACCAATCAAATCTGATTTACACTTAGGTATACAGCAAATCTAACTGTAAAGAAGAATATTACCAGAAATTTTACCAAATCAATTCTCATCATGTTGCAAAACTCGAAAAGATGTATGGATAATTTAAAGGAATAAACAGAGCTGCTACCAAAGGGATTTAGTATATTTTGTCGCTACTCAATGTAGGTATCAATGAACTGCTGTACTTAAAAAGGATTATTTCACAATTATTCATGAAACAAGTACTCTGAACAGTAAGAACTAGACTTTATAAATGCGATACTAGAAGATATGTTTTAAATGTCCCGCAGAAAGTTTGGATAAAACATAGTTTTCCTATTTGAAAATGTCAATAATGCCAATTGTCATTAAATGGTAATGTTAAAAATGCAATGTTGCCAAATGTAAACAATGGCCGATAGAATATATTAAAAATGTATTGTGATAATTAAAATTATGGGGGCATTGTTAGACAGTGTCAATTGACTTCTTACAAAATGTCAAAATATATATACAGATGGAAATTTTTATTGAAGAAGATTATTATTTGAATGCATTTTATTTTGTTTGTGAAAAATATAAGTGTAAATAGAGCTCAACTCATCAATATCTGTTCGTTTATTAATGATGTTATTTTAATTTTTGTTGATATGTACCATTTAAAAAAAAAGTCTTTTAGATAAGACACTTTAAATCTAAAATTTCGGAATTATTGTAATCGATACGATGATCCTCGTCAATAGAATGGATTGATAGCGCATAAGATCTTATAAACCTCCTACAATCACTTTTGTGGCCTGTGATTCTATCTTCAAATAATTGTTTTGTTTGACCAATGTAAACTTCATCACAATCAATACATGGTATTTTTTAAATAATATTTGATTGGAATTCCTTTGAAATTGGTGTTTTCAATTCAGTATGGGTATTGGAAATTGTTTTTATATTTGTTTTTGCTATTTTTATATATTATCGATGACTTTAATCAATTTTGGAGTCAGATGTTGAATATGAGGTAAACTTTTATGTTATTGTTATTAGGTGAATTTAGAATTGGAGGAATGTTATATGAAGAAGTACTAAAAATAATTTTATTGAGTAAAGAATTTGGGTATGAATTTTCGAGAAGTATGATTTTTAGTTCATTCAAACACTATATTCTCAAAGAGGGATGGGTTAATTTCTCTACTCTTGTTTTCATATTGGCAATAACATAGATTTTAATATTGTTTGGGTGATATGAATGGTAATTTATTAGTCTATTACTATTAATGGGTTTTCTGTAACACCTTGTGATCAATTTGTTATCTTCTGTTCTAATTAGTTTCATGTCTAGGAATGGAACTGAGTTATTGTTTTCTTTTTCTCCTGTAAATTGTATGTTATCATATGAATTAAAAATATTAAGAATCTCTTCAATTTTATGTTGAGGAAGAGAAAGTATGAGATCATCAACATACCTTTCTATGAAAAGGATCTCGAAGTTTACTCTTTTTAGACAGTCATCAGAAGATCATCTAGTACAAAACTGGACAAAATTGGTGAAATACTTGAACCCATAGGAGTGCCAAAAATTTGTTTATAGAACTTCTCATCAAATATCGTGTAGGTTGAATCAAATATAAAATCAATAACATCCATGAAATATTTTTAACTAAATTGAGTGGTAAATTAGTAAAAAGTGATACTTATGATAATATAACTTTCAGGTAAAGTCGTATTATTGATGAATTCACTGAAATTGAAAGAATCTTCAACATAATAGGGATTGTTAGTATCATAAGAATCTGTCAAAATTTTGGTGATATATTGGGTTATTTTACTGTTTGGAGAATTAATTGAAGATGTAATTGGTCTCATTGATAATACAGGTTTATGGATTTTAGGAAGCGTATAGAACCTTGGCGCTACAGCATTCTTAATTGTCGAATTTTTTGCAGTTATTTCATCTATTATTCTTTTGGTTTTCAAAGAACTTACTTTTTTTTTTAATAGTTGAATAGGGTCTCTTTTCAATCTTTATAGTTTTTTCATCTTTAGTAATAATTCACTTTTATCTTTATATTCTTTTTATACATGATAAAGTAATAAAATTCATATATATTATATATATATATATATATATATATATATATATATATATATATATATATATATATATATATATATATATATATATATATATATATATAGAAGTAGTAAATAAAAGGACTTGGAAGTGGATCGATCTGAAGCCCGCTACTGCTAACACACGAATGGCCCTTTTATGAGAATGAAAATGTCATTAGCGTGACTCGAATCGCCCCACAAAATGATTCCAAAGGTAAAATAACTATGGAAAAGTCCAACAAGCTGGACCTCAGATTATCAATACCAAAGTGCCATGTTAATATAAATACCTAGCAACTCGACACTATGCCCATCTGTAAGAGTTGCATTGGAAGATATAAAGCTTGTTACAATCGAACCATTCACCTGCTAATTCCAAAGTGTGTTTGGCGGAATCAATCAGTTTCTCCATATTACTGTTATGATCGATCAAAGTTGTGTCATCGCCGGAAAGAATACTATTTTTGGGCGAAATATGATAATAAAAGTCATTTATGTAAACAATGAATAGAGTTGGTCCCCAGATAGAGCCTTGAGGTACCCCATAAATGAGTTCCTCCAAATTTGATTTAACTACATAAGTAGAAATTGAAAAAATCTGGAGGAAGCCCACGAACACCATAATAAAACAGCTTTTTGAGTAATATATCATGAGACACGGAATCCAACGCTTTTATGGGGTCGCAGAGCGGTAGAAACGAATGATCTTCCAATTCTAAGCCATCAACTACACTAGAGATGACATTTGTAATAGCTTTAGATTTTTATGGATTCGACCTAAATCCTAATTATCCAGGACAAAGCAAAGAGTTTGCTTCTAGGTATGAAATCAATCTTTTTTTAACTAGATACTCTAGGATTTTAGCTATAACAGGAATTATTGAAATTGGGCCACCTGTTGTGGATCACCTTTTTTTAGTAAAGGTAAAATCACTGCTATTTTCAGCAGATCGGGGAAAATACCTAGAGAGAAACATTCATTAATCAATAATAAGTTGAGCAATGACATCATAGAGCTTTTCATTTCATAAAAGCCCAGATAACTCGAATATTTCAATGTCATAATAACCTCTTCAGGAGCGACAGAAGAAAATTACCATGAATTCACCGATGAACTGATATTCTTTAAGAAGTCAGTTGGTTCATAATTTGACTAGGGTAGACAAGAAATCAATGTGTTCGCTATGTTGATATATATTGAACTCGTTCTCTGATATGAGTGTATCAGTTTTTTATGGATTTATGTTATACTCAAAAATGAATTATCGCTAGGAATCTCTACTGATATTCGTGGAATTTTTCAAATAAGATTTCTAAGATAGCCTTTTGATTTCCCCAATATAATTTATAGAATCCTTGTGTAAGGTTTTATAGGTACCTACCCAATTATACAGTGCTCGTCTAAAGTCCGTTCCCTCCTACTAATTTTTGAACCACCTGGTATATCGCATCGAAATTTGGAGGGCTTGAATAGGAGATAAAAAGCTACTTTTTCATGAAAAAATCACTGCTAAAAAGTTTTAAAATGGCGGCTGAGCGCCATCTTCAGTACTTTTTTTAAATAGAACAAACACCCCGTATATTATTCCATTTTCGAAATCTGCTCACAATTCTCAACAGTTTTCTCTAATACACTTTACTCCTGAATTCAATTGTTTTCGAAATATTAACGTTTGAAACGTGACATTCCGGTTTAAAATGAAATATGGATTTTGGTCACTTCCGGTAAAACATTTTGCTAATTTTTGTTGTTGTTATTAATTTGTAGTTAAATCTCTTAATGAATTCGACTAATAAGAGGCGTAAAGAGAGTTTATCAAGGATAAACAGTACCGCTCACCGAAAAATCTCGAAGCCTACGAATGTGTTCTGTAAATTAGCAATAGCTCACACACAGCAATCCTTGTCAAACCCAAAATATCCCAAGAAAACAATCAAACTAAATCTGATATTATGCATAATTTAAATATGACTGATTCAAACTTCAGCATTAGCAAAATCAAGCATATCAGAGACGGTGGACTTATGGTAAGCTGTAAAACTCAGGAGGAAACTGATATCTTCAGAGAAAAGGCTCAAGAAAAACTCTCGGCAACTTATGAAATAAAGGAATCGAGAGGATTACACCCCCGTGTTCGTATTGTTGGAATTTCAGAAAACATTGATAGTGATACCCTTTTGAAACTCATACTAAAACAAAATGATGATATTATAGGCTCTAATTCAAACTGTAAAATAGTAAAATTTGGTCCAATAAAATCTAATAAAAATGTATATCAGGCCACTCTTCAGCTGAATTCGTCAACTTATTCTAATGTACTCAATAATGGTTACTTATTAGTCGGTCTAGACCTCTGCAAGGTCTATGACGCCATTGAAATCTCACGATGTTTTAGATGCAATGGTTTCAATCATTCTAAAACTACCTGTAAACTTATCTTATCATGTCCGAACTGCGGAGGGCAACATGAAAAAATGTATGTGATTCCAATATTCTTAAATGCACCAACTGTCTCAAACTTAATGAATCAAAAAAATCTAACTTTCCGGTTGATCATGGGGCCTGGGACCATCAGAATTGCCAGTCATACTCAAATATGGTGAACAAATTAAAATTAGATCTGGGCCTAAACGGTCAATAGCAACTAATTTCAGACATGTTACCTAATAATGAATCCACTTCTTTGACAAATCAGTTTACAAAGTCCATCAAAATTAATGAAATTTCCATTTACTATCAAAATGTTAGAGGTCTGAATACTAAACTGAATGAACTATATGATAACCTGAATACTTGCTGCTATGACCTGGTAGCTCTCAGTGAGACATGGCTGGGATCAAATGTTCTGGATAATGAAATCTCTAAGGACACATTCAACATTTTCAGATCTGACCGTAACTTTCAAGCCCTGAACTGTTTTCGGGGCGGGGGAGTTATTGGCAAATTGGAACCAATATTGTATGGGATAGTTTCTATTATCATCAGTACCTATACGTTTTTGTTATATATATTCCGCCAAATTATTCAACTGAATATTACAATTCAGTATTTGAAGCCTTTTCTTCACTAGATTATTTGTTTCACTCGGAAGTTCTGATTATTGGAGATTTCAACATTCCCAGTTACTTAGATGATAAACTAAAAGATACATTCACTCCAACTACACATGCTCTTCAAAATTTCTGTTCCTTCTTGGACTTTGAACAATCAAATGATGTTAGGAATGCTAACAACAGAATTCTTGACCTTGTTCTAACGAATTGTTCTTGTGTTGTAGAGAAAGCACACGATATTTTAATTAATGAAGACTCTCATCATCCACCTATCGATATATTTTGCAATTTGACAAATAATGTAAATAAAAATCGAAATAATGCTTTCCATACCTCAGTTCGCAATTTCAGGAAAGCTGACTTTCCAAATCTTTATAAGGACTTCCTTGAATGCGACTGGTCCTTTATGGATCAATATTCAATCCAAATAAAGAACTACTCGCAGTTATCCACCATGGTATAACTCAGCCTAATCAGCGACATACGTCTTAAACATTGATTTTGGAAAAAGTTCAGAAATTCTGGTGATGATAATGATCTCGATAAATTCACAAGATTGAGGAGAGATATCAAGTCTAACATTATGAAACTCCATCGTGATCATATTATCTATGTAGAGGAAAATTTCACCTCTAACCCCTCGGCATTATGGAATTACATGAACTTCAAAAAAAGGAATGCCACCTCACCATCTAGCTTCAACTTCAACCAACAAACCCTATCTGAGTCGCAAGACATCTCTAATGCATTTGCCCAATTTTTCAGCAGTCTTATGCAATTCCCAACAATATCACTTTTCCTGACTCATTCAATAATCATACTTCGTTGGTAATAAATGAAGTGACTGAAGAGCAAGTCTTAGTCTCATTGAAAAATTAAAACCCAAATTAACTAGTGGACCTGACAATATTCCCTCCTTTGTTTTACGAGATTGTGCAGCTGCCTTCGTGAACCCCCTTCGTACATTATTCAATTTATGTCTTTCAACTAATACATTTCCTACACTATGGAAAGAATCTAAAATCATACCGGTCTACAAGAAGGGGGCCAAATCAGACATTTGCAACTACCGCCCTATAGTAATTATTAATAATTTCTCGAAAACCTTTGAGATCCTACTTTATGATGACATTTATACGCATGTAAAGAATCAAATCACCCTAGTCAACATGGTTTTTCAAAGGAAGGTCAACGATAACAAATTTAATTTGTATCACGGAGCAATTATCTGATACTATCGATGGGAGCTCTCAATGTGATATAATTTATACGGATTTCTCGAAGGCCTTCGATAGGCTTGATCATGGAATTCTTCTTCACAAACTGTCGAATTTCGGACTTACCCTAATCTCACATCTTTATTTCAATCCTACCTTCATAATCGTAAGCAGTATGTCAGTTTCCATGGTCAAAAGTCTATTGAAGTCCTCCCCACGTCAGGTGTCCCCCAAGGGTCTAACCTCGGGCCTTTATTTTTCATAATGTTTATCAATGACATTGTAGCTACTCTCTCCGTCGCTCACTTACTGTATGCCGATGATCTTAAGATATACCATGAAATTAACACCACAGAAGACTGTACTCTTCTCCAAAATAATCTGGATCGCCTCAATCTCTGGTGCATCGAGAATAGCTTATTCCTAAATGTTTCTAAATGCCAGGTTATGTCTTTCACCGCCAAGGAATCAATTCTTCACAGTTATAAACTGGACAATGTCGTATTGAAAAGACCCGACACTTTCAAAGATCTAGGAGTAACATTCGACAAAAAACTCTCTTTCAAAACATATCGAACTAGTCACCAAAAAAACTTATAGATCATTAGGATTCATAATCAGAGTTTCAAAAGATTTTGGAAGGAATGAGAAACTCTTCTTCAATTATATTTTACATTTGTTAGATCAAATTCAGAGTATGCATCAATTGTTTGGGCACCATATTATCAGGTATATATATCTAATTTAGAAAATATCCAACGAAAATTTTTGAAGTATCTATGTTTCAAACTTGATGGCAACTACCCAGACGTAGGTTATCCACATGAACAACTAATTTCCAGATTTTCAATCGATTCACTTGAATCTCGTCGAAATAGGTCACATGTTATATTCCTTTTCAACCTTATTCACAACAATTTGGACTGCAGCTGCATTTTGGATATATTGAAGTTTCATATTCCTAGACTCACATCTCGGAGAAACATTACTTTCTACCTTCCACTTTGTCACACCAATGTTAAATTGAATGCACCTGTTTATAAGATGTGCAATACATATAATAAGATGAATGAAACCATTGACATTTTTTGTTGCAGTGTGGCCTCCATAAAAAAACTGGACTGTTCTGTTTTTGTCCAATGATTTATATTAACGTATATAGCTAATAGTTCATACTGTATATTCCTATTCTGTAATTGGATCTTGTATCTGTTGAATAGTGTAATAAAAAAAAAAAAAAAAAAAAATTCACAATCAAAACAAATTAGTTAGCTAAAAAATTATAATTTATTTTTGAATAACACTTTTATTTAACCCCAACAATTATTTCATCAAGTGTTCAATGTGGCCCCCTCCTAAATCTTGACAATAACGTGCCCTATTATAAATAGCTTCTCTCACGTTGATGAAAGTCTGTTCATCTATTTATTCACATGTATCTATTATTCTGCGTTCCAACTCTTCTATTGTTTGGCATTCAGTGGCGTAGATTTTTGGCTTCAGATACCCCCAAAGGAAAAAATCTAGAGGTGTAAGATCCGGAGATCTTGGTGGCCATTCTGTACTTCCCCTGCGACCTATCCATCGCCCACGAAAATCTGTATCGAGGAACTCTCTAGCCATGCGATCGAAATGGGGAGGTGCTCCATCCTGCTAAAATATGATTTCACGATTTTCAAACTCTTCCTGATTGTTTAATACAATTCGTCTTATTCGAGGTTCAATTTCAGTTTCTAAAAGATTTCTGTATAGAACTCCTGTAAGATTGCATCTGATGAAAATCGGTCCAACAACGCGTTTGCCCAAAATCCCCGCCCAAAAATTCACCTTTTTAGGAAACTGGGTATGTCCCTCTCTAAAAATATGCGGATTATTATCGCTCCAGTATCGTACATTCTGTTTGTTCACTTTTCCATTAAGAAAAAACGTGCATTCGTCTGCGAAACATACACGTTTTAGGAAGCTCCGTTCTCCTTCAATTGTTTTTGTTAACCACTCACAAAATTCAACCCTCCGGTCTGGATCATCCTCCGTGAGAGCATGCAGGATTTTCATTTATAGGGATGAAACTTTTCTTTTTTTGGGACTCTTTGGACACTTTTTGAACTTACTCCAGAGGATTCAGCCACTGCAGACGTCGACTGAGTCTCATTGATTACCATTTCAGCAACAATTTCTACCTTTTTTTCTTCTGAAAGAGGCGATCTTCCTGATCTTGGAGCATCTTTCAGCGTACCAGTTGCTTGGAGCTTATTTAAAAGTTTGCGCAAATATGTCCTCGAAATAGGATTCTCGGGCAATCTATCATTAAACATACGGACTGCTAGATGATAATTTCTTCCAGCTTCTCCAAATATCAAAACTGCCTCAAATTTATCGTCTAAACTATGAGCCATGATCACACTTTTCATACAAGGATTTAGGCGCTCAACGGACTATTTGACAGTTAGCAGTTCAGTTTGACAGTAAACAAGATGTTACCGCGATAACGATTTTTTCCAATGCACACTTGATTGAAAGCAACATTAGTGTTTTTGGTTGGGTTTGAAATGACCAAAATGTCACTTTTCAAACGTTAATATTTCGAAAACAATTGAATTTAGGAGTAAAGTGTATTGGAGAAAACTGTTGAGAATTATGAGCAGAATTCATAAATGGATTAATATACAGGGTGTTCTGTTTAAAAATGTTTATTGAAGATGGCGCTCAGCCGCCATTTCAAAACTTCTAGCTGTGATTTTTTCATGAAAAAGTAGGTTTTTATCTCCTTTTTAAGCCTCCAAATTTCGCTGTGATATACCAGGTGGTTCAAAAATGAATAGGGGGGGAACGGACTTTAGACGAGCACTGCATAATGAACAGTGTATATTTCGCACCTGGGCGACCAACAAGCGTGCAATGATCCTGTGCAACCTACTAGGTGTCCGTAATAGAGTCTTCTGGATATCTGACAAAGCCTGAATTTTTGCCTGATACACAAATTTGAATTGTTTATTTTCTTGCAGTGTTTGGTGAAAAAAACCTGCGGTGACGATGGGACACGCAGAGAAAATGAGGTGACTTGAGCGCGTAGTGTTCGGTGGCGTAATTCCCGCTCTGTCGAGGGGGGAGCCTCTCTCCTTTGGGGGGCATGGGCGTCTCTTCGCCTGACGATGCGTACATCAAACCGCTTCTGGCGCAGCTGCTGCATTCCTTACCACACGTCAACGTCACTTTTCACCAGGTTAACAGTTCGTTCGAACCGCACAACCCTGTATATCTGGAGGTGAGTTTATCGCTATATTCGTTTAGCCTTCACTTTTGCGAGTCAAGTTGTAGGCAACTTGTTCAAAGGAAAAATGTAGGTTCAGTTGAAAATATTTTTCACGTTCATAATCACTAGGGTGTCCGTTATTTCCCAAGTTGTTTTTTTTTTTGCAAACGCCCCCCAAATTTTTAGGTCATGACCTAAAAAAAAAAATATCGGACCCAAATGAACTCCTAATATTCATGTTAACCCGTGCCTAGATCATAATACATTTCCCATTTAAATAACATGGGATTTTACACTTTCGGTATTTTATTTTTTTCCGCTGGGATAAAGACAGCTGAAAAAACAATCAAAGCATATTCTTGTCGGAAATTCAACGCTCTACAAAAAAGATCTGTTTGCTTTTTTCGATAAATTCTACCCTTTGAAAGTTATTCAAAGATAAAGTTGTGCTCATAGTTAAATTCATCGTTTTCCATTTTTTTTATCTAGTATTGCTTTTTGTTTGCAATAAAATTATGGAGTAACTGCAATTAGCCTTATATAAGAGTGATTCAATATAATTTTTAGTGTTTAAAGTTGTTTTTTCATCAAATTTGTATATTTAATGCAAATGAATAGAAAAAGCTGAACGAAATAGCGTTTCAAATTTATTTTTTCCATTTAACGCCATGTATGGACGACCCATAGACAAATTAAAAATAAAGAGACTGTTTGAAACATTGGCGATCTTGACCATCAAGTTTTTGGTACGGCCAGTCGCACATGGAGGCGCTGCCCGCAATCAACAGACGAATGATGAAATGATAATTTTCCAATTTCGACGTTTGTCAGAAAATGACAAACCACGTAATAATTTCAGAATAATACTACTGTTATTGTCATCGAAAAATTAATGATAGAAATTATACTATGGACTTGAATTCGGAATCCAACATCGAAAATAGAATGTTTTGTTATTCGAGTTGACGCTGAAATTCCTGGAAATAGTCTTTTACAAGGTAAAATATAAGCTGCTCTTCACAAACTGATACTTATTTCCATCCATCAGTTGCAGATTTTTTTCACAAATTGGTACTTATTTCCATCCAAAAGTTTCCATTTCCTATCACCATTTGAGGAAGTACGAAGTACATGGTCTACTTAATGATTATCATCAGACTGGAGTATTTGTTATACCTACTCGTTCTCCTTTGTGCTAATAAATTAACAAAATTATTGAAGGTATGTTGTAAATGTAATTTCTTTTCATTTTGGTTGTTTTCATGATAACACTGAAGAATATTTTAAATTTTGCTGTTTTTCAGAGTTTTATTATTGTTTTTTCTGTAGTTGTACCTTGTCCTAGATAAAATAAAATGTTTTTTTATGGTGCTAAACTTATTATTCTTATCTTATAAGAACTTTTATTTTGTTTTTGATATCATGAAACAAGGATTCATTTTGAAACTTTATTTCAACCACGAACTAACAGTCTACGAATCGATTACTGTATATATTTTATTAGTGATCGATTTGCCATCCCTGTATTTCATATGATACAACCATTCATATGAAATACAGGAATGGCAAATCGATCACTTATGAAATATATACCATGTCAACCATATAAAAGTAATACATTCAAAAAACCCGCCTGTACTAACTCAGTTCGGCCAGTTGCGAGATATGTCGCCACTGTCTAAACGTGGTGCCAACTTTTTCTGCAGGTTTGACAACTCTCTTTATTTTTAGTTTCTCTATGGGGCGACCTGTCAAAGCTTTAAGTCATGTGACTCTAACCTCTCAGTAAAGTGTTTATTATAGTAGAATCATTTGAGCAGAAATTCTTATTGCAGACATCACATTTACGAACTAGTTTTGAATTGTGTCTATACTACAAAAATACCAGGTACTGATGGACCAAATGTTCCATTGTTCAAGAATTTCCAGGAAAATTGGAACACTCTCGATCAAACCAAATATAAGTATGTTTCAGCAGGAAATAGAAATCCTCAGAAATTATTAAGAAGATTGGAGAAACAAATGACAAAGTTGAAGAGTGCTTGTGCACAATCTTGCCTCGTGATGATTACAAAGAGCTCTTAGAATTATGCCAAATATTCCTTGGTACAATGGATGTCGACAAAGTCAAATTTTACAAGCTAGGAGCATTTATCATGCTCGCTGGATGTCTAAGGCGATTTATACTCGAAAAATTTACATATTTCGAGATATTAATGAATTAGATATAGAATTGAAAAAAAATCTATTAGATATTTGTTTATTTATAGTGTTTATTTATGTGCCATTCTGGTTTGCGGTTCCTCGTGCAGCTGTATCTCCGAATTTAGATTTACAATTTTTAAAAGTTGTTTATCAATACAGGACAATTGATAAAAAAATATCTGAGGCTGTTTTGCATAAATTTTAAAATCATTTATGGTATTTAAATTCTGAAACAGCTGCTCTTGCATTTTTTGATCCAAACGTATCAGCTAACATTAAAAATAAAATGATTAAAGCCTTAAAAAATACTGAAGATTCAGAATTTGATTCATTCAAACGATATATTATTAATACTGATGGTGAGGTTGAAAGTTTAGAAAAGAAAGATATAGATTTTTTTATTAATTCGAATTCATTAAAATTTGTGATAGATTTGACATTAGTAAAGATTTTTTAGAAACAAATACGTGGATTAGTAATGATAATTACTTGAATGGGCTGGCAATCGTTAATAATCTGCAGGTAGTAAACGATGTCGCCGAAAGAGCAGTTCAATTAACGCAAGATTATATCAATTCTTAACTACTCAAGAAGACTAGAAACAATATTTGATTCAAGTTGTAAGTGAATACAGAGCCAAATATCCGACTGCAGCTAAAGAATGTTTAACTAAATTAATTAAATATCTTGATACTATTATTTATAAGCGATAATAAACGTTATTTTGGATCTCACTATTTCATTTGTCTATTTTATTACCTACCTATGCGCGTTAAATTATGATATGAATGAGAATTATGGCGGAAATTAAAAAAAACGATGAATTTAACTATGAACACAACTTTATCTTTGAATAACTTTTAAAGTTTAGAATTCATCGAAAAAAGCAACTAGATTTTTTTTGTAGAGCGTTGAATTTCAGACAAGAATATGCTTCGATTGTTTTTTTTTCAGCAGTCTTTATGTCAGTGAAAAAAAATGCCAGGAGTGTAAAAATCCCATGTTATTTAAATGGGAAATGTCTTATGATTTAGGCACGGGTTAACATGAATATTAAGGACTTATTTGGGTCTGATACTTTTTTTTTAGGTCATAACCTGAAAATTTGAGGGGCGTTTGCAAAAAAAACAACTTTGGAAATAACGGACACCCTAATAATCACACAAAAAAAATGTTATTTCGAAAATATCAATTCGAATATAACACGTCCATCTTTAACTCTACGAAAAAAAGAAGTAATATTTATGTATAATCTTGATTTATTCTTGAGTTCACTATAGTGGTTTCGTTACTTACTCCCAACATATGATCTTTCGTCAGAAATCAATCAATAATTGAGTGCTATAATATTTTGTTTTCTTTTAATTTTCATCGTGCACCTAAACACAGGAATATCGTGTACATGTTGTTTGTTATTCAACATAAAACCTGAACTTGGTGTATTTCCATATAAAATACTATATGAAATTGTAATCACTTATCACGTAAACATTTATTAATCAGCTGAACTGAATATTCGGATAGCATCACGTCGAGATTACCTTTTTTTGACCTTCTCTTCTATATACATGGTGTTTCTTAAGTACGTGTAGGAGCATGTTGCTGACGTCAAAATAAGAAGAAAAGTTCCCTAAACATATGTTCGCAAGTTATTCGTTTCTGAGATGCAGGGTGTCAAAGTTGAATTCTTATTTTTTTTTTAATACATTTCAAAATAATTGTGATATTTGAGTAAAGTTTGGTATCTGGGAGTATTTTTCAATGACAAAATCAAATTTTATGTTAGTTTGTCTCTTTCGTGGGGGTGGCTCCACCTACATGTCTTTTCAGTAATTTGAAATGTTATAACTTTTTTGTACGTACCTGTATCACGTTTTCTAGTGGAAAAATCTATTTTTCCAACATTTTTGTGTAAAAAAATATATTCTTGGTAGGGGTCGCTGCGAGCAACTGTTTTCGAGTTAGTGGGATTTGAAATAATCGATGCAATTGAATTATTTCCGCCTCTAAGTAGTAAATATCGGAAAAGATACGCCAATGCATTTGACTTCTTTCATTCAATGGTCTTCTATATTCAACACTTGAATGTAGTCAAAAAATTATTCTTGTTTTTTGTTACATAGTTTTTTTGGGCTCTTTTCCGATTTAAATAAATAACATTTAGGTGAGTACTTGTCATATCATTTCAATCCGTTCTTGTGACAGTGAAGTTGTTTTTTGTGTATTTGTATTCCAATCTTTTTCAAATGGCAGCATACACGAATAGCAAAATGGCTAATATGATTTACCTATACGGTCTTGACGATGGCAATTGCTACGAGGCTAGACGTATTTATAATGAAAGATTCCCTAATCATCGCCGAATCACCAGACATTCAGAAACCTTTTTGTGCGGCTTATGGAGCCTGGATCCTTTAAAAAAGCTCCAGTAGCAGGCAGACCGTTGACTACTAGGACACCAGAAGTTGAAAAAGCTGTTCTTCAGGCAATCGAAGAAGATCCACAAACAAGCACGAGAAAAATTACGCAAAATCTGAACGTACATCACAAATTAGTTTGGTTAATTCTTAAACAAAATCAGTTGTATCCTTATCACATACCCAAGCATTGTTGCTCCGAGATTTCCTTCTCCGTGTAACATTTTGCTAATGGATACTGCAAAAAATTGCACAAAACCCTCAATTTACTGCAGAGATATTATTCACTGACGAGGCACATTTTTCAAAGAACGCCATAATGAACTTTCATAATAATCATGTGTGGTGCGACGAAAACCCTCACGCGATAGTTCAGTCCAGGTTTCAACACTAGTTTTCATTGAATGTGTGGATTGGTCCCCACTTTTTTCCAGGGACTCTTAATGGAAATTCTTATCATGATATCTTCGAAAATATTTTGCCTGAATTACTTGATGACATTCCACTTTTACTGAGACAAAGAATGTTTATGCATGATGGAGCGCCAGCGCATTTTGCTTTAATAGTTCGTTAATTTTTAAATCAGCGATTTAGAAACAGATGGATTGGTCGAGGCGCCAAAGTTCCAAATCAATTCTGGCCTCCGAAGTCCCCGGATTTAAATCCAATCGATTTTGTTTTGTGGGGTCACTTGAAGGCCCTAGTTTATACGGTGCCAATAGGAACCAAAGAACAACTTCGTCAACGAATCATTGCTGGATGTGACGCTATCCGAAATACACCAGGTATAATGAAACGTGTATGTGGGTCCATGAGACGACGAGCCAACGCATGCATAATGGTGCAAGGTGGCCATTTTGAACGATTACTTTAATTATTACCCTCAACTAACTGTTTTAGTATTACATTGGTCTTAATTACCGTTATTATTATTAGTATTAAATTGCAATAACACCCGATTCCTATTTTAAAATGAAATTAAAGAAAAATAATTTTTTTAACTAAATTAATTTTGAATTTAAAAATCTTGTCATTTAAAATCACTTGCATCGATTATTTCAAATGCCAATAACTCGAAAACAGTTGCTCGCAGCTACCTCTACCAAAAATAATTTTTTTTACACAAAAATGTTAGAAAAATCGATTTTTCCACTAGAAAACGTGATACAGGTACGTACAAAGAAGTTATGAAATTTCAAATGACTGAAAAGACATGTAGGTGGGGCCACCCCCACGAAAGAGACAAACTAACATCAAATTTGATTGTGTCGTTGAAAAATACTCCAAGATACCAAACTTCACTCGAATATCAAAATTATTTTGAAATGTATACACAAACAATAAAAATAAGAATTCAACTTTGACACCCTGCATCTCAGAAACGAATAACTTGCGGACATATGTTTATAGGAACTTTTCTTCTTATTTTGACGTCACTAACATGCTCCTAAATTTGCTACACGTACTTGAGAAACACCCTGTATTCAGTGAAATTCGCGACAATTGACTTAGCGCGCACTACAACAAACCTACATGTTATATTAGGATTTTCAGGACACCGACTATACCTTGGAAACAATTTTAATTACAATTTAAGTATACACTTTTTAAAACGTAAAGTATTACTTAAGGTTAGTCTGCAAAATCATGTATGCAATTCAATAACAACGGGTTTTTTTACTTTCGTTTTTTTCTCAGGTATTTAAGAATCCTAGTTCACTATAATTGAACTTCAATACAATATTTCATTCTTGATTTTTTTTTGGTTCATCATCATAAAACAAAATCAAAGGAATTAGGGAATCTGAAGTAGACGAGAGCAAATTATTTTTTTATTATTAATAAAAAAAATATTCAATTAGTATTAGTGGGAGTTTTCCTCTCGTAAAAATCAAGAGAAGAGGATGGATCACTTTAGACGAGAAAAAACAAGAGTGCTTTCTCTAGACAAGAGCAGACAAGATAATTGAGAAAACAAAAAGAACTGGCTAGAACTAATATTTTTGGAGGAAAGTGATTGATTTTTCTGGGTATTATAACCTTCCAAAATCTGAAAAAATTCAAATTAATCAGGAAAAAATATAAAGTTGTAGAAGTCTAGCCCGAAAAGTTCATATGGAGCGCCCTTTGTGTAGAAAGTAGTTGTTTTCGTATATATTTTCTTAAAAAAAAAAAATTTTGGGCACCGTCGTATATTGAAATTGAACGAATATTTTCATTTCAGCATTCATTCATATACAGGGTGTCCCTGGACTTCCTCTTTTCCTCTCGGGAATGTATAGATGGGGTCAAAATATCACCAGTACTTCATATAACTTTTGTTCCTAAATGCCTTCGTTACCAAGTTACGGGCCCTCAAAGTTACAAAATGAAAAATGTTTTTCTTTGATAACTTTCAAAGTAAATATTCAAAATCATCTAAATTTTGGCGATTGACTAAACAAATTAATTCCTTCGATGAGCTTTCATGCAGGAGTCAGTTGTTTTGCTACAAAGTCAGGAACGGACTACCCCCGATGGTCCACACCCCAAAACTTTGAAATGACAGATAATTTTTCAATAGTTTTCAACAAAATAAGGTTACGTAGACAATTTTCTGAATAAAAGTACTCGTGTGGAAAGTCGATCGGAGCAACGATTCTTAATAAAAATGCAGTTTTACTCGACGACATCAAACCCGATCGTCCACCATTATTTGAAATGAAAAATGTTCACAGTAGAAATACTAATGCTAACGTTAATTCAACAACATTTATAACAGGGATAATACAAAATATGCTAAAATAAAGTCGTAAACAAAAAGTACAGTACCTAGTTGAAAGTTTCATTCACAATGTAGATATTTTTTCAAATGAAATATCAAGTTATGTAGATTCGTGGTGTTTTTGAACTAACAAGCTACTCCACTATGAAATATCGAATTCAGTCCATATTTTGTATGTACGCGTGGAATAAGCACGTTTCGTGTTGTGTTATCTGAGGTGGGCCATATTCATAGCCACCGCGGTCTCCGGATTTAAATCCATTGGATTTCTTTCTGTGGGGGCATCTAAAAAGCCTCGTTACGCTACACCTATTCACACCAGAGATGCCTTGTTGAATAGAATTACATTACATTGTGAAGCCATATGCTATTTCAAGTGCAGAGAGGGTGTTTGCGTCGACTAAGAAAATGTATTGAGAGAGACGGGGGTCATATCGAGCAGTTTTTGTAGCTGATTTTGCATTTCTGTTTGCTCTTGAGGCTTGAGATTGATTATTTACACCATGAGTTTCGTAAGGTAAACGTATTTGCATGATAAAAATTCGTAATGAACATTATACCTATCATTTCTATTTGCATTACAAATTAATCTTTTCGAATAATGGTAGACATCTCAGGTTGGATGTCGTCGAACAAAAATGCATTTTTATCAAAAATCGTTGCTCCGATCGATTTTCCACACGAGTACTTTTATTCAGGAAATTGTCCAGGTAACCTTGTTTTGTTAAAACATATTGACAAATCCCAGTCATTTCAGAGTTTTGGGGTGTGGACCATCGGGGGTAGTCCGTTCCTGACTTTGTAGCAAAACAACTGACTCCTGCATGAAAGCTCATCGAAGGAATTCATTTGTTTAGTCAATCACCAAAATTTAGATGATTTTGAATATTCACTTTGAAAGTTATCAAAGAAAAACATTTTTCATTTTGTAACTTTGAGGGCCCGTAACTTGGTAACGAAGGCTTTTAGGAACAAAAGTTATATGAAGTACTGGTGATATTTTGACCCCATCTATACATTCCCGAGAGGGAAAGAGGAAGTCCAGGGACACCCTGTATAAAGATATCGTCAAAATATATTAACAATGAAGGGTAATTAATATATTTATTAGTCGATACTAATTAAATGAGCTTTTGAGTTCTACTACTAGATGGCGCGAACATCATGTAACTTATTTCCTCACCAGACTTTAAAACCTGATTTCCTACTTTCGTGCAGAAGTACAGAGTGTGAGCGGCAAACCATACGCAGTCTTCATGCCGACGTCACACCATCCGTAATACTCCGTTTTACTTAGACTGTACTCTGCAATGAAAACGTGAGTGCAAGACGATATTTGTGTATTTCTCTATTGGCTCCGTGCAAGTGGGCGGAGTTCCACCATTTCAAACGGGCAGCACTCGCGGTGGCCTTTTGCGCAAAGTCTCACTATCCATAATTGCCAGCTGGTTATTGTTTACTGTTGTTTACGTACAGTTATATTCGGCCCTATTTGGCATGTTTGGCCGTGAAATATTTTTTGCGAGTGTTTTAAAGTAAAACGGCAGTTTATCTTATCGGCGGAATGGAGGTCGGACATTTTTATACGATTATCCGCATGAAAGTTTTAAATTAATCGATTTCACTGAAAACTAACGAGAGTTTCCCGTTCAAAACCGAATGTTTATATGTCACAGCTGGCTGGTGAACACTTGCGATCACCGTAACGTGATGGCGCTGCCAGTTCTCACGCACGGAGTCAATAGTGGCCAATTTACTGTAACAACTGAATGAAAGTATATTATTATTACGATAAGATTGTTAGCGCAAAATGTGGAAACGGCTGGACCGATTTGGTATTTTTTCCAAATGCTCGTTATAGCCCGAGGATGGTTGATACGAAAGAAAAATTGGAAAAGTTGCCCGGAAAATAAAAAAAATCGGGTATATAACAAATTTGGCGAAAAAGGACTATCGAGTCATTTATTACCAAACGAGGAAATAGCTCAGCGGTTACACTGTCGCCTACCACGCAGAAGGTCACAGCAACGAATCCCGGTCAGGGTAACATTTTTTTCATTTTATAAAAACAACGGCTGGACCGATTTTGCTAATTGTTTTTTTGAATGTTCGTAGTACTCCAAATGAGGTTTTTAGGGGAAAATATTTTTAGAAAAGTTATTGGAAATTTCTTTGTCCTGGAAAAGTTTTCAGGAATATATAATAGAAATAAATGTCTGTGTTGATAAGCTCATAACTTGAGATTTTTCATTTTTTTTTCTGGAAAACGGAATTACGAAAAAATAGGAAAACGGGATAACAGGGAAACGGGATAACGCCTTTCTAGACGGTACCCTGGGTCACACAGTCTATCACAAGAAAACTCACACCAATCGAGATTTAAATCTCACACCAATCGATACTTGATAGCAAATTCCTATCACTATCCACAACAAATCCACTCAGTGGCGATGACACTAATAACTCGATCAAGAAGATTGGTGGACAACGACCACATAAAAGAGGAGTTGGATACTATCGAAACGACCCTCCAGATGAATGGATACTCCAAGAGAACTATCAAAGCAGCATCTAGAGTCAGAATGAAACAAAGAGGTTCAGGAACCACCATTGGCAAAATATTCTTACCGTACCTACATAAAGAGTACAACGGACAGGATTAGTAGAATTCTTCACCGACACAATATCCTTACAACGTTCACAACAGACCGTACAATAAGATCTACCCAAGGACCGTATACCACTAGAGTGCCAAGGAGTCTATGAGATACCATGTGGAAATTGTGAAAAGACGTACATATGCCAAACACAACACAAGATTTCTGTACGAAACAAGGAGGCCACATCGTCACTATTCCATCACGTACCAACAACAGGACACAGCATAAACTTTAGTGACACTCGGACATGGGCAAGTGATGATAATTTTCACTCAAGAACAAGAAGAGAGTTCACCCATGGCGACCTGGCAACGGCGCGTTCAACAGCGACCTCCTCCAGACCCATACAAAGCAGAACACGAACGAAGGAAACCGATCTTGAAGATCGTGCGCAATCGGCTAACCACCATTACAAATTGAGGAGCTCAACACGGAACACGAAAACATCAGTCGAGTTCGAAACAATCGAATGAATCAGACATCACCTGAAGATGCCAAATGTGAATTTGCCGAAACGTCGTGAAATCGGACCTTTTGAGGACCAAGATATGTTGAGATGAGATAGTTTCTCGGGTTTCTGTCCGCGTTCTGTGTTCTTGGTCCTCATAAGGTCCGATTTCCCGACGTTTCGGCAAATTCACATTTGCCATCTTCAGGTGATGTCTAATTCATTCGATTGTTTCGAACTCGACTGATGTTTTCGTATTGTGCTCCTCAATTTGTAATGGTGGTTAGTCGATTGCGCACGATCATCACGATCGGTTTCCTTCGTTCGCACCCTGTTGCGTGTATAGCCGGAAGACTTTGTTGGATGCGTTGTTGCCAGATCGCCACCGGTATTGCTCAGGTGTGCACGATCGTCATGATCGGTCTCCTTCTTTCGTGTTCTGCATTGTATGGGGCCGGAAGAGGTCGCTGTTGGACGCGCCGTTGCCAGGACGCCATGGGTATTGCTGGGTGAACTCTCTGCTGGAAACGTCGATGTTCCATCGCCGTTGATATTTTGTTGTTGATTACTTTGTCGGTGGATCAAGATAGATCGCCATATGGTTGGTAGTCTTCGACTGTCATCCTTCTTGTTCGTATTATTATTATTATTTATTTATTATATTAAAGCTTATGCTGTGTCCTGTTGTTAGTACATGTTGGAATAGTGACGATGTGGTCTCCTTGTTTGGTATAGAAATCTTGTATTCCTCTTTGCGGATGTTGATTCTTCTGTTTGTTTGGCCTATGTACGTCTTTTCACAATTTCCACATGGTATTTCATTGACTCATTGGCACTCTAGTGGCACTCTTGGGGTTTCTGAGGGCAGATCTTATTGTACGGTCTGTCGTAAACGTTGTAAGGATATTGTGTCGGAGAAGAATTCTACCGATCCTATCCATTGTACCCTTTATGTATGGTAGGAATATTTTGCCAATCGGTGGTTCCTGAACCTCTCGTTGTATCTTTTTGACTCTAGATGCTGCGTTGATAATTCTTTCGGAGTATCCATTCATCATTCATATTACAAATTATATATATATATATACATATATATATATATATATATATATATATATATATATTTCCACACAAACATACATCTTTCTTCATAGCAAACAGATTACAGTTGCCTTTGATTTAAACATTAATATTTTTTAGTTATTCTTCCCGACTTTCAGACACTCTTTGATATAAATCTGCCGACCGACGAGAGTATATACACCTTGACCGCTTAGACATCCGAAATCTCATCACGTAGGTTCCTGCGATCTGTATGCCGAACAGCTGCACAGGAAACAAACAATTGGACTCACGACTTCTTCCTGCTCGAGGAAATGTTCGTGTTGATTGAAGGGCGGCGCGAGGCTATTGTCTATACCGGTTATTTTTATTCTTGTCGGGGGAATTTCGTAATGGTATTTTGAATGGGGGGCCTGTGCATTTTTTCAACTTAAAATCGATTTATTTTCGGAAATTATTTAAGACGGTCGCCAAGAACGAATTCCATGAACTCGAAAAATGTCCGTTAAGTTTAAAATGTGAATCGCAGTCGCGTATGCTTGAATATGGAAAAAATCAGGTACCCACCAAATGTTCGACCTAACAGTGAACAACAAACTTCAATCAGGCTTATTCGGGAGCAAAGTCTGTATTACAATATTCATTCAGTAAATCCTTTGAATTTTTTCCGGAAATGGGAGAACCTCTGTCCCCGTGGACTCGGTTAATACTTACCCGCGCACTCATAACAGCGCACTTATCTTAGTCCACCAATAGAATATATGCATCGGTAACGGACACAAAGTGGAGTTAAACACATTAAACACAAACTGGTTCGAATTGTAGAACATGTTCTGCCTATTTTATAACTAATTTCCTAACCATACTATAAAATTTATATTGGACATTTTTTATTGAAAAATACCCAATACTCAATCATTAGTTGGAATCCTCGAACACGATGCTAATCCGATATATTGACTCGGAAGCGTCTTCAGGGATACTGAAAAAAATTAAAATGCTGGTAAAAATGTACTTTACGAATTGGAAAACCGAAAAAACCGATGACACAGCCAGTCACAAAGGTAGATTTTACAATGAATTTTTTATGAGTAATATATTTTATATATATACAGGGTGAGTCAGAATAAGACCGACAAACTCCGACTACAGATTTCTCACCTCATTTCGAGGTGAAAAGTTGCTATCAAGGTATGTCCTAAAATGCATCTCCTCTGAGATACAGGGTGTCGAAAGTACGAAAAAAATTAGATTTAATTTGTTTTCTCCAAAATTCCTGAAGGAAAAAATTTGAAACTTGCTACACTAATCAAGGTTTATCAACGTGCTAATTTGAAGTTGAATTTTTTTATTTTCGTAAACCAGTGGCGTAGTTACGATGGTATGTGGTCATATGTTACTTCATATTTTCTTGGGACAAGTGAATGGACAAAAGAGCGTTTGACATCAGTTCGGCTCACCGATACTCAACCTAAAAGTCATGTGCCTAAAAGAGGAGGTTTCTGAGATAATTGAGAAAGCCTGAAGGTATGGCCTTAGTAGAGACATAATTTCCTATGTGCAATATTCGCATAATGTTAATTTCTTACAACATATCGGAATATGTCTAGTGATCATGATAATAGAGGCCTTCAGCCTACTTTTATCGGATATCAAATTCATACCGGCATGTCGCCAGATGGTAGAGATCATAGCCGAAAAGATGCAGGAAGCCATCACCCTTGGCTCATTACGTCTGCTGAGGGGAACACGATTCTCGGGTTATTTTGTTAAGTTGTCTCCTTGAAGCTTCTACGATAGAAATATGTACTATCTTTTACTCTAGGATAATTTTCTTTGGTGAAAGTTTTTCTTCTTCTAAATATTCCTTCCATTAGGTATTTTTTAGATGTGTCAAATAATTTAAAATTTTAATTGAACGCACTTGTCGAGTAATGAAAGGTGTCCTTATCTGTAATCGCCTCTTGAAGGATGTTTTTTTTTCGATAAAATTATCTCATAAATACAACACGATGTTGACATTATGATGAAACCATTATAGTTATTACTTATTACTGTAATTATCATGGCAGATATAATTAATTGTAACCGCATGTCGAATAACACATCAATATTTTATGCTTAATGATTGGAATGGAAAAATAATTCCCCAACACATCTTCATATTAGTAGGTAGAGTAGAAAGACAGTTTCAGTTTCAATTGGCACTACCCCTCATGTGATCATTTTAACGGAGACTATTTGGTTGGTTTCGTTATTTTGATAAAATCAGAATTGGAGGTAAAAACAGCAGTTTAACCAAATATTGTTCACATTTTCAGAATACAGCCATAAATCATGTGTTGAGGCTTGCCGCCAGACATCTGCACTTTTTTGACAACGACAGATTTGGTTTGAATGTTTTGATTTTATGTTCAACTTCCCCACTACGATGAAGTATCTTGGGAATTTACAGAGGGCGGCTTTTCCTCCCCCTCCTCCTTCTGCTACAGCAGCTCCAATGTCCTGAAGAATTTAGGGATTCTGATGGGATAAATGTTTGACATTTCAACCACTGTCAGCTGGAACGATCCCAGGTTCCCCATTTTTCATGTACACCAACGCACCAGAATGTTTCCGAGTTTTCTTCGCATGTTCTATTCTCTTCTAAGCCTAACTTCCTGAGGTGTTCTCTAAGTTTATAGTACCCCGTTAGAAATTCCGTTATTGACTGAGGCTGACTAATGCTTTTTATATTTCTCGGTTGAACTTGCCGATGATCTGTCTTCCGCATCCCTGGAAGTATCGGCCATTGTGTTGTTTTGAATGTCTCTCTCTTTGTCGAGCTCCTGGAAAAACGCCCCGATCGATGGCGTTAATGTTCTCTTTTGTGCAAGTGCAAGCTCATCCGCTTGTTCATTCCCTTCCCTGGTACCAAGAGGATTACTTTGTTATTCCTACCTAAATATTTATTTCATTCCCATTCCATTTTTGAGTTAGTATTATTGGAGCTCTACGCTTCGAAGGCTACTTGGCTGTGAATATAATTGCAATATCCTTGTTTCTGTAACGACCTCTTTGAGTTTTTATCACTCAAACTGGACTACATTCAGGAGAACCATCCAACAGCTGAAACCATAATCATGGGAGACTTTAATGTACATAACGCTGCCTGGCTCAAATTCTCTAACAAAACAGATGATGCGGGTCGTCAAGCCGAGGCCTTCGCCATCACTCATGGTCTAGAACAACTGGTCGAGCTACCAACCCGCATCCCTGATGTCAACAACCAGTCTGCCAATACACTAGATCTTTTCCTCACCACCAATCCTGACCCGTATAGAATAGAAGTTTGTGCCCCACTTGGAAACTCTGATCACACCCTCATCTCCACAACATGCTCTTTCCATTTACCATCGAGATGCACAATACCACCCCGTCTCATGTGGCATTACAATTCGGCCGACTGGGAAGGTCTTCGTATGTTTTTCTCAGCGTTTCCATGGAAGAGAGTTTGTTTCTCTTCAGTAGATCCAACACGATGTGCTGAGACAATTTCTGAAATCATCATGTTGGGGATGCAAACCTACATACCGAATACCGAAAGAAGAACATCATCCGATAAGACCTGGTTTAACAGAAACTGCTCTAGAGCTGTGGCTTCCAAACAGGCAGCATACCATCGATAGCTAAAAAATCCGGGCCCTGAGACCAGAGCAGCATATGTCGAGGCTAGAGGCATATGCAAAGAGACAATAGAATGCTCAAAAGATGCCCACAATGCCAAAATAAGATCAAAACTTGCTGAATGTCCTAACGGATCCCGTTCATTTTGGTCTTTCGCCAAAGCTGTGGGAAGAAACTTCACTTCCAGCTCATTTCCTCCTCTAACCAAAGAAGATGGAACACTAGCAACGACTGCCCAGGAAAAAGCCAATATCTTTGCGTACCTATTTGCTGGAAATTCCACTCTGGATTCATCGGGAAAACAACCCCCGAACATTACACCTATTGACAGTCACATGCACGAGATCACCTTTCGCCAACGTACTATCAGAAAGATTTTGCTGGGTCTCAACACCAACAAAGCCTGTGGATCTGACAGAATCCCGCCGATTGTTCTCAAGAAATGTGCCCCCGAACTAACACCTGTTATTTGCAAGTTGTTCAACCACTCTTACAATTTGGGGGTATTTCCGCCCAATTGGAAAATTGCAAGAGTACAGCCAGTCCCTAAAAAAGGCAAAAAGGCCCTACCTAGCAACTACAGACCTATCGCACTGCTATCTATTATTTCAAAGGTCATGGAAAAAGCCATCAACATCGAGCTCATGAAATATCTGGAAGACTCAGGAATTGTCAACGATAGGCAATATGGCTTCCGCCATCAGAGATCAACTGGTGACCTGCTCGCTTACGTCTCACATATATGGCAGCTATCTATTGAAAAGTATGGAGAAACTTTAGCTGTGGCATTAGATATCTCCAAGGCGTTCGATCGAGTTTGGCACCAGGGACTCCTCGCCAAGCTTCCGTCTTATGGCTTGCCCCCTCAGCTGTGTTCTCTGCTTGCTAGTTTTCTCTCAAACAGGTCTCTCCATGTAGTGGTCGATGGAGTTTCATCTGACACTCTACTCATAAATGCTGGTGTTCCGCAAGGATCTATTCTCGCACCAACACTATTTCTACTTCACATCAACGACCTGTTGAAAGCAACTTCATGTCCAGTACACAGCTTTGCCGATGATAGTACCCTCCATACCGCTTTCTCTTCCAGGGCCCCTATATCAGCCCGTGAAACCAGAAGCGAACGAGGAAGAAATGTTAATAATATAAATATGGACTTAGCAACAATTCTCGAGTGGGGATCTAATAACTTGGTAGAATTCAATGCAAACAAAACACAAGCATGTCTTTTCTCTAGAAAAGTCGATCTCACTGTGCCTAACATAACTTTGTCAGGAGTAACCATACCACTGAAGTCATCCATATCGATGTTTGGTATTACTATCAGCAATAACCTTTCCTGGAAAAATCACGTGAGGTCCATTGCCAAAAGTGCATCCCAAAAACTTGGTTTTTTGTTTCGTGCCAAGAGCTATTTCACCCCCACCCAGCTGCTTATGATCTATAAGGCACAGATCCGACCTGTCCTGGAATACTGTTCCCATATTTGGAGCGCGGCACCTAAACATATCCTGAGGCTATTGGATTCTGTCCAAAAAATGGCAATTCGTCTCGTCGGTGATGCCTCGCTCACTTGTCTGGAACACCGTAGAAAAGTTGGCGATTTGTCTCTATTTTATAGATATTTTCATGGGCGATGCTCTTCTGAAATATCAACAATCGTTCCTGCTTTGGCAGTCTCTTCGAGACTAACCCGTCAAGTTCAGTCATCACACCCCTTCGTGGTCACTTTCCAAAGACTCGTTCATCCAACGAACAGCGAGGCTTTGGAACTCATTGCCTAGGGAGGTGTTCCCCGAGGCATACAACCTCCAGAAATTTAAGAAGAACACCAACTCCTACCTTCTTTCCCTTGGTTCCCACGATGTTCTCTGAACATTACAGGATATCCCTTTTCGTGGGAACCAGAACATAAAAAATAAAAAAAAATAAAAAAGTTCTTCTTAAGGTTGAACTGGGCTCATCTATCCCGTCTGCGTGCCATATTATGGTGTTTTATCTCAATGTGTGGATAGATTACATGTTCTATTCTCTTTGATTACATAGCTCGGTGTGATTTTTTTTCTTGATGATTTAGCATATTGGTATAACTCTAATAGAGGGTGACTCCTGTACATAGCGCAATTTCCGACCATTACCGAGGACTAGTATGACCTCTAGTGCTGATGTTGGAGTTGCTCCTGTAATGCAAAGGCATTATCTTTGCACTTCCTCTAATATTTCCTTGTGGCTTGGTTCTGCCACTATTAATCAACATTCATTATATTTATTGCTTCTAATGATTACATTATCATATAGCAGGAGATGTTGGTAAGTTACATAGAGTGTCACAGTTTAAATTATAAATATTCAGTCTTGTATGAAAAAAAAAAATCTTACCAGAGGCATAACAAAATAGGTACGTAAAAAATCTGGGAGTTTATTCATTGACAACAAACGATCTTAGTTTGAGTAGGTATATTCCTGATATAAGTGATTTTTTACTTCAGTAGGTGTAAAATTCCCGAAAAGGGTGATTAAATCATTCCAACTCGTGAGGCAGCTGAAAAATGAGAGTTTAATTGAAAAATATATAGGGCAGTCGAAGAGAATATGCTGCAATATTTTGGGTTCCTTCTGATTGAAAATGGTACGTATCTCTTTTGATTCGCTGTTAGCAAGACTGGTAATGCCCTCTAGTGACTCGAAAGCTGAAGTTTTCCTGGTTTATTTCCAATACTCACTGTGTAACAATTTAATTTTTTTCACAATTCCTAAATAATCTACCACGATGTAACAATTTTGTGCACACTACTTGTTCCAGATGAATCGAAATTTTTTTTCTGTCAGAAAAAAATAAGTTAATGATAAAAAATATGTGTATTGATACGAAAGTTCACCTCATTTGGAGGTTATGCATGTCAAGTTAGATATTTTGAATATCATAAAGTAATGCTACTTCCGAGTACTTTTAGGTACTTGATTTCCGACATTGGTGTCATCTTACATACTGGATTTGCGAAAGTATTTCATAGCACAAATTTTCAGCCTGAAACGCAAGGAAAAGGCATGGATTTTTGTAATTGCCGGACATGTCATCAATCAATCAATCAAAACTGTGCTTTATTGTCTAAGAATTATTATTCCTATTAACAAAATGTTGTGAGGGAGTAACATGAAAAGTGGAGGGAGCCACTGTGTCCAATTCAAAAATAACTAATATAAAAGTATAAATAAAATAACAAAATAAGTCACAATGTCAAAGAGCACAGAGAGTCAGGTGTTGGCCTTTTTATCAGAGCTGATGTTATTAGACAAACGTCTGTTACGAAAAAAGAAAATCTTGTGGAAGTTTCTTGTGACTGCGTATACGGATATAGTTCTGAATGTAAGCATGTGGCAGTTCTTAATGAATATGTTAATGATGACAAAATACATACAGGATAAAGGAGTTATGTTACTAACTTTTTTCTTTTGACACCTGCTATCCACTTATCTCTTTGCTGCAGCTTATGTGATGCCCTGGAAAAATTTAAAATTTACGCGTGCTATTTTTGCAATCGACTACACAGCAATAACGAGGACTCATTGTTATTATATGTATAATATATGTTATGATACTACCCAACCGCGACCGTTGTCATTACGATAACCAGGATTATTACCTACTCCTGCCACCATGGGCGCTGTCATAGTTTCATCTATCCCCTCCAGCCTAATGCACTACAATGTACTACCATTACATGTTAATTTTATGATATTCACACTTTCAATAGTAAGTATTTTTGGGTGGACAATTGAAAATTGCATACAGAGAGGAGGAACGAGCAGCGATAAATAGATCTGAGTCGTATAGTTTGATGTAGTATTTAGTGTTTTCCTATTTTGTCTGAGAGTATAAATGTCCAGCCCATTTATGAACATTTCGAATCCAACAAAATCGAACTCTTTTTTTAGTTGTGATACCCAGTTCTATGCCATTGAGAGTCGCTAATCGCAATGCCACACTACTGCTCCGTAGGTTATCATTGGTCTAAGTATCATGCCGAACATTCACCGTTCTGCTGATTAATACAGTCCCATATTTTTCCCGCAATGCTTTTGAATATTATTAGTGAGAATATTGCCTTGCTAGCGACTTTTTCCACGTGTCGTTCTCATAGAGTCTAGAGTAGTAAGTCCTAGATACTTTACCATGCTTTCAATCTAGGTCTCAAATGTTGAAGCTTTGCTCCTCTAGTGAAGGGCACTGTTGTTGTTTTCGTTGAATTTCTTCTTAGCCTCACTGGGAGGCACCACCTCATAGTAATTTCGAGCACTTCGTTAGAAGTGTGGAACTTGAAGGTGAACTGTAATTTAATTAGGATCGAGCAACAATAGATCTGAGAAGGTTGCAGTGGAAGTGGCGATTATCGCCCAACTCGAAAAGAACCTAACACCATGGACGTCTTCATGAACGAACACATTATTTTACAAATGATTCAGACAAAATCCCCTCATACAGTAATATCAGTACTTATGTGATTCATTGGGTGGGCGATAAGTGTAATGAATATTTTTATTTCGTTGTATGACAGTTATATTATCAAATAATTATTTATTAGTGAAATATTAATGAAAATTAAAAATTTAATAGGTATATGAAATATCTGTCTATCGATAATGAGTAGAGTTTGAGCAGATGCATTCAGTTGGAGAATTAAGAACGAACTTCCTATAAATCATTCTGTCTTGTGATTATACGTGAATTCGTGTCCTGTGGAAGCAGTCGATAAGTAATTTTCTTCGACGGTTCTTATATTTCTGAATATGCTGTCCAAGTCATCTTTGAGAAGGAGAACATTCCCAATTGAATTATGTAACGAACTATTTCTCTGTGAATTGAAAAATCCACGATAAAAATAAAGTTGTGAATATCTAACAGAAAACAACTACTTCCCAGGTTAAAGCCACGCTGGACATTGAACTACATCTGATAGATATTTTAAAAAGACTCAAAAAAAAAATCAGAAAATTAAAATTTGTTTTTTTATTTTACATCTGATTTTAATCATTTTCTCATTTGGTTCCTGGCTGTATGTAAATCTATTGAATAATATTACAAGATGTATGGATTACATTTCAAATATAGCCCTTCATGAATTGTCAAAAGAATAAAGCGTTTATCGAGATAAGCTGTATATTCTACTAAAAAGCATTACTAACCACTGATTAAAATGAATAGACTACTGCAGTTGGATCTATCCATGCACCACCTGGATTTATATTTACTGGATATTCACTCCAAGTGTAGTCATTGAAACTACAAAATACGGCAAGTTGCCAGACGTGTGGGAGCCCCAACCAGTAAAAATGCAATAAAAGTGTCACTCGGCATACGTGACTGCAAGTCGTAAAATGCCGTAGATCCTTATTTGTTTCGAGGCGGTGTCTCCTACCACGCTGCCGGAATGGTATCCTGATTCTGAGTATTACTGAAATAATGTTCGTAATGGTGAAATTTCACCAGGTAAAGCAACCCTTCAACAAATAATTGTTTTTATTGAAATGACTCAGATTTTCATACTTATTTGGCATTCGTGAATTCAGATTTTTAGGTACAAGAACGCTAGAAAGTCTTGAAGATGATGAAACCAGGTGAACAACACTAAATATTTTATTATCGAGGAACGTAAATACTCGAACATAGATGTTCACTCTCCTACTTCTTTTACAATGAATCAAAACTGAAATTATACAAATATGTTCGTTAATTTGCTAATTATTCACATGTGAACTATTTAATTTTTGTCTGAGATTTTCTCGTCTGATTTTTTTTAAATTTTCTATAAACATTTCCTGTTTTTATATGAAATGGAGAAGTAAAGAGCCAACAGTTTCCTCGGGACTAGAGATAGAGATTTTCCTGAGTAGAGAATTGAAATCCGTTGTTCGAAATTGAGAAGTATTGAAGTTGATTTGTTGAAAATATGAACAGGATGTTCATAAAATTAGATGTGGAATCCAATTGAGAATGTTTCCCTTTTCAATATTGAAGTTATATTCCGTTTCAAGAACCAACTCATTCGAAGATTAATTGTGTTGAATCTAGAAGTTGCTTCGGTTTCAATATAGTCGTGAAAAGAAAAACACGTTGGCGGAACAAGAGACACGGCTTATTTCAAATTCACCCTCGCCCTCAATTTCATGTATGTAGAAAAATTAGCTATTCGCTTCTAAATAGAGACACGTCACGATACATTTACAACATACATTGCAACATGTGGAAGAAATAAGTGATCTGCAGGCGCCACGCGGATCTGGCATTGGATGGCAATCGATAATCATCTACTTCAGTTGAGGGGAAATAATCGGTACGAATATTATTTCATTCAAAAAAGTATTTTATATAGACGCCAATTGCGAACAGAATAAATCATTTTCATTGCCTTAGAATACATTGAAATGTCGTGTCCAATAAAATAAATGCTCTTTATTCGTTTCAAAATAATCGCGATATTCCAGCATACAAGAAATTATATGATGTTAATTTTTTTTTTTTGTAGGACATATTTTATTTTATATATTTAATAATGATTCCACTGGGAATTGTATTGTACATGAGCTACTTCTTATTCTCAAATTATTGAAAAAATTACATAATATATTCTTTTTTTTTTTTAATTGGTTAATTATTTTTTGTTTGTTGAAAATAGGTACAGGGGGGTGATCATAAAACGAAATGTGGATGTACTTGTTTCTTGTTAGATATTACAAAAAATAGCCTTAGTTTTAACGTACATTTTTAATTTTTCAGAAAAATCTTTATTTCAATATTCAATTGGGAATGCTTTTCAACATGAATATTCTTTATGTTTTCACCTCGTAATTTCTTACGAGCTAAATTAGCATTTTCGATGCTATGCTCTCCTTTTTTTGTTGCTTTTGAAAAAATATGTAAGTTATTGAGTCCTCCCATTTTTCGCTTTGTGGGGTATTCCATTTTCCCGCTTTGAAAGGAATCAGTTTTTATAGTTCATTCAAAGTAAAGACAATTACCATCAAAACAAATGCACGCCGTTAGCGCGTGATCGGAATCGGCGAAGTGAAATATCAGGGCCGCATTCAGGACCGCACATGTATGTTTCGAAAAATACAATTTTTCATAAATTACTCTCAATTTGAGTTTTAATGTATTGAAATAAGGGAAGCATCCTGCAATTCTCAAACTGAAGTTCATTCTGACAAAGTAGATGAACTGCTTCATCAAAATTAATTATAATTGGTTCAATTTCAGCCTGTGCTTCGATAATATGATACAACTCCCACATCTTTTTTTTTTTTACTTTTTCAATAACATGTGCCAAACAAGACTTACACTTCTGGAGTAATTGTTTCTATGTCTTCTTCAAACAGCTGTTTCATATCTGAAAATATGTAGGTTGCATTTTTGGAAGCAACATAATTTTTTATCGAAAGAAAGCACTCTGAGAGATTTGGTTCGAATTCAAAAAAGACCACAAGCCGTCCTGGTGATTGGGAAACCATGAAACCGCTGTAGGCGGATGGTGGCTTTTTTGGAATCGAAACAAATCTCTCTTTTCATTATTTGTTTTGCGTTACTCTGAACGCACTAGAAGTTCAACTTTTGGTGTCGTGGATTGGTTTATATTGACATATGTTGGTGACATATCAATGTTGCACTAAATTTCGTGTCATTGAATTCCACTTCATTAGGTCTAAGCCACAAATTATGGGTGCACTTCTATAATTTTGTGCATTTCACATTTTCATCCCTGCTGGTAGGTTTTAGCACTCTGAGAGTGCTCTCTCATTTTTCGTTTTGATGGGTATTCCATTTTTCCGCTTTGAAAGGAATACCAATTTCCAGAATCAGTTTCTATAGTTCATTCAAAGTAAAGACAATTCCATCAAAACAAATGCACGGCATTAGCGCGTGATCGGAATCGGCGAAGTGAAATATCAGGGCCGCATTCAGGACCGTACATGTATGTTTCGGAAAATACCATTTTTCATAAATTACTCTCAATTTGAGTTTTAGTGTATTGAAATGGGGGAAGGATCCTGTAATTCTCAAACTGAAGTTTATTCTGACAAACTAGATGAACTACTTCCATCAAAATTAATTATAATTGGTTCAATTTCAGCCTGTGGCTCCATAATATGATCCAACTCCCACATCTTTTTTTTTATACCTTTTGAATAACATGTGCCAAACTAGACTTCCACACTTCTGGAGTAATTGTTCTATGGCTTCTTCAAACAGCTGTTTCATATCTGAAAATGTGTAGGTTGCATTTTTGGGAGCAACATTTTGCCATTTTATCGACTATGTACTTATTGCATTTGTCTTTATGTTGTCGAACAATCACTAATAATTCTGCTTTCAACAAAGAATCATCAAAAGTAATATTTTTTGCATGAAACCATGCTTGAATATCCGACTTCCTAGTAGCCGTGGTAGGGATTTTTTCTATTTTTCGTGAGTGGTATAACGCATTGTCTAAAACAATTACAGAATTTTCATCCAGTTTTGACAATGTCTTCGAAAACCAATTTTCAAATGATTTATCGTTCAATTCATCGTGGTAGTCCTCGACGAAAAAAAAGGAGGAGGTTCTCTAGTCGACGCATATTATGTATGACCACGCATAACTTTTTACACACTAGTCCGATTTTGATGATTTTTGTAATTGATAAGGTATACCTCGAAATTAGTCCCATTTGGATTTGAAAAAAAATTCCAATCCTAAGCTCTGAATTTTTTACTTCTTAACCGATTCCACCACGCATAACTTTGTACTGGGTTATCCGATTTAGATGATTCTTTTTTATTGTATAGGGTATGTTTGTAAGTTGGTCCCATTTGAATTTGAAAAAAAAATCACACCCCCAAGGGTAGAAAAATAGGGGATGATTTATTGTTTTTACACCTGTGAACCGATTATGTTGAAACTTGGCACTACATTATAATGGAGGCCCGGAATTAATCTGATGATGGAGCCGGAAAACAATCGAGGGATCTCCTCAACGGTTCACAGCAGCTACCTCGTGTTTGAAGTAATATGTACATATACAGTGCGGTCATAAAGTGTGGAAACGCTCGATTATCTCACGAGTTAATTATTTCTGGAGATAAAGCTCGGCCAGGTCGATTTTTAATTTTAGTTTTCTACTTTTTTTAACAAAAAAAATTGTTTACCCCCATTACCTCACAAGATATGACGTTATCGAATAATTTTTTTAAATGGAAAGGGTATACTTTTATATCAAAAATTAAAAGTAATAATTTACTGAGTTCAACCATACCACATACGTCATATGTAACATTTTAAGTTACAGTATAAAGGAAACAGGTGCTCATTTCTTAATATTTATTTCAACATTTATTTTGCAATGAATACCTGAAAATTACTCAATAGTTAGTTGTATATTTTCAAATCCAAGTAGGTTATGAAAACATCTGAAAGCCCTTAGCAACCAGAAAATAAGTTCTTAGTTACCATTGCATATGTCATTATTAAATTGATTTGTTGTGAAGCATATTGATCTATAAGTTTTCAATATCTTGTCAAGCCCGGTAATTACAGAAAAACTTTATTCCCTACAAAACAACATAATGTTCTTAAATAAGATCGTGATAGCCAGAAAAGTTCAATAGGTTTCACATGCTTGACTGAAAACTGATATAATATATGCTCGTAAAAACATATTTCACCATTGGAAGACAATTAAATGAACTTAAAAATCATTATCGAGAAATAACCCTTGTACACCGGAGGCATAAATAACTCATCTAGGAAAAGTTAACGATGGTAAACAAGATTATTGATTGCCACTTGTTTACATCACAGCGCGATATGAAGTATCATAAAAACGGATTCAATGTAATTGTACCACAGAAAAACACTATCAATTCGATAGTTTATGACCGACAAATAAAATTAACTCAATAACAGCATAGATAACAGCCCGCGATTCATTCATGCGTGCATGAACAAAACAAAGCCATTACTTTTACGACCACGATTTATTTTGACAAGAAAAACAATTAAACGCAAACAAAACAAACCCTTTATCTCATTCCGCGACCACTCCCACCGAATAGCGCGGTCTGAAGATCCTATAAAAGCGTGAGTTTTCATATCAAGAAAAATCAATCGGGGTTCAACAGTGAACCAAAGAACATGTAATCTCAAAGTAAGGTTAGAATTCATTCGGCCACAACATAGTTAAATAATAACGAGAAGTGTACAAGTATATCGTCATGTAGTGAACTTCAGAAACCATTAAACTAAGCAACTGCAAACCAAATCAAACCAAGTATTGAACGCTCCAAGTGAAAGCACGAGTGAACAGTAGTTTTTCCAAAAATTGCCTATTTTTGTCAACGCTTCCAGAACCGAGTTCAGTCAGTGGGAAAATCGCAACTCCATAGTTCATGATCTCTTAGAAAAACCATAGCCATATCGCGCTATACTAATATACCGGGCGACTAAAATAAAATAACCAATTACCGCGGAATTAATCGAAATAATAATAAAATCAAAACTAATTGTCGCTTAAAAACCTACTCCAGTGAATAAGTGTGAAACAGGGTGAGTCCAATGTTTGTTTTCTGTATTTATGTTCATGGCAAACCCAACCCTTCATAATGTGCACGTGTCTGTAAAAGTATCTCCATAGTTTTAAGTTAACAAAGATCTCAAAAGAGAATTATTTCTAGCCGTTTGTGGCAATCGATGTCAATATTGTTTTTAGTAAATCTACTTCGATTTTGTAGCCAACTGTAGAATTAACTAACAATAAGCTACACTCTTTTTGTTGTATGAATATTGTTTCATATTATTCGTCTATAGAACGAAGGAAATAATTGTGTCAATTTTAATCAAATATATATATGTACATTCTGACATTTTATGAGTGCATTCTTTATTTTTTTTATGAATACTTTTCGAATCCTTCTGAACGGTAGTATTTCCTGGATAAACAACTCACGCCCAAGCACAGGGAGAAATGAAACATGTCCAGTAGGCCGCTCCTGGTTCATAGTTTCGGTTCGACCATCCTCAGATAGTCGATGCTCTCGCTGCTTATTTTCGCAATCTAACGAAAAAGTCTGGTTTTACAGGTGGGGTTAAGTGTGGTTAAGTCATAACGCCCCGTAAGTCCGGGCTAAACAATCTTACTGAAAAATATTACCTAAAAAAAATCATTTGAAATTACGATATAGGTACTGTCAGAAAAAGAGCGGATAGAAGTTTTGATGATCTTAGGTTACGGCGATCGTAATAGAAGTATGCGACATATTTAATGAAAAAAATATCCTGATCGAGAACCAATGAACATTAAGCAAAATATTGCACAAATTTAATGAAATTGGCAATGTTGAGAATAAGCCTGAGAGTGGCAGACCTACCGTTATAAATGTATAACTGGGAATAGAAAAAATCCTCATCGTTCAATTAAAACTTTATCTTTATGTGTCGTGAGGGTGAGCATAAAATTCTACGAAAAGTCAAATTACATCCATATTAAGTTAAACTTATGCATGAACTTAATAAGACGACTTCAATAGACGCATGAAGTTTTGTAAAAATATGCAAGAAGTATGTAATCACAATAATGGTTTTGAATTTTATGTCTTATTTTCGGTCGAATCAACTTCTTGTATGAACGGTACCATGAATACGCAAATTTGTCGTTAATGGCAACAAAAAATTCCAATTGGACGATGGGAACTTATACCCAATATCCTCCAAGTGTAACTGTGTGGGCTGGGATTCTTAGGAATACCATTGTAGGACCACATTTTTTTGACGGTACTGTGACAAGTGAAAAGTATTTAGAAATGTTGCAAACTGATGTAGTTCCATATTTAACTGCAACATTCTCAGACATTAATCATCCTGGTCAAATAGATTCTACTATTTGGTCCACATTATGCTCTAGTGGTTAGAGATTTTCTGAATGAAAACTTTCCCAATCGTTGGATTGGACGATGAGGTCACATTAAATGACCTGCTAGGTCCCCAGATTTAACTCCTATGGATTTTTTGTCTGGGGTTACTTGAAAAGTGAAGTATACATAAACCGACCTACCAATTTGAAAAACCTTAGAGGGAAAACTCGAACTGAACTTCAACGAATTGTCGATGTTGTCAAACGTAACCCAAGAATTCATCAGATATTAGTTGACAATATCCCCAACCCAAGGAGCTCAATTCGAGAATTTGTTTTGAATGTATTATTTGTTCATTTTTACTATGCATTTACTACTTTTAATATTTTCATTGCAAAATAAATAATGAAATAAATAAGAAATATGAGCACCTGTTTTCTTTGTACTCAGTACACTGTAACTTGAAATGTTACATATGATGTATGTGGTATGGTTGAACTCAGAAAAATATGGGCTTTTAATTTTTGATATAAAAATATATCCTTTTCATTTAAAAACATTATCGATGACGTCAAATCAAGATTATGGTCCCCACTACCTTTCGGGGACTATATCTGCCCCCGTTCTCAAAATCTTCTAAATCTCCTTTGTTTGAAAAATTTGGTTTTTTCGCTTGCATAGTCTTTTTCGCTTTTTTATCCGTCATTTGAAAAAGCGAAAAAGAATCTGCAAGAGAAAAAACCAAATTATTCAAACAATTACAGGAGATTTATAAGATTTTGAGAACGGGGGCAGATATAGTCCCCGAAACGTCAATCAAAAACTATATAGGGAAGTATCTTTTGAATTTTTACAATTTTTTTTTGATAGGCAAATTCAGAATGCGTCAATTTACTGACTAATTGAATTATTTTTCTATAGAAAATATAATTTGGTGTACGCAGTAACTCATCGGGGTGAACTTTCTACACTTGTATAGATTTTCCTGATTATATTTTTATTATCTCTCAACTTTGATAATCATGAATACTGGCTATAAAATAGTCATTTACGTAACTAATCCGGAAAATACTGTTTTTTTTTTGATGATTAGACAAGTTTCCAGGACGAAAAAATTATTGTGGTGAATCAATGTGGAATCAAGTCTCCCGTCCTCGAAAATATCCCTTCTAGATTGGATATGTGCTTTTAATTTAACTACGAAGTAGCTTTTTCATTTTGTACCCTTTCCTGTTGGGCCCCTTCATAAAGGAATTGTGGCGTGTAGTTATCTCGAAAAGTAAACTCGTATTCACCCTTTGATCTATCGGAATTTCATGAATACTGAGTGGTCGAAACAGTGTTGTTTCACGTCGAAACAGTGTTGTTTCACGTCGGATAACGAACGAGATGGGAAAATGAGAAATGATCGGAATAAATTACGAACTTTTTGGATAACTCAGAAGATCCTATATCTCACCCCCCAAATTGATATATTCGCAAAAAGAACAAGTTGCAAAATAGATCTATCCGTATTGAAAAATACAGGTTGAAGTTGGTCCAAAGAATCTGAAATCTAATACCGTTAAAACAAGTCTAACTTGGTACATTAGTACCATTTATTATTTATTAAGAACTATACTTTATTTTCGATTAGCTTTCACCGTTAGAAGGGGCTTTTCATATATGCAATTTTTCCCCATAAACAAAAAGTAACTGATACAAAACCCTTGAAAAATGTGGTCACCATGTATGTTTCGCAATATGTTTTAGTGTCCATTATAGTTTTATAACCAAGTTTACGACGAATGGTAAATGTAATACTACTAATAGAGGACTCGCTATATTACATGTATTTTATTGCTTGTTGCACTTGCAATAAATACTCCACATAATAATCCGGAAGATCATCTGATGTAGTGGTAATTGATACTTATACTCCTGGTATTGAAGAACTATGATTGTTGCCAAACCTCAACATATGGACAATGGGCGAGGACACGAACTTTTCGAAATATTTTTAATGTATTTTACAGCTTGTGAAAACGCTGTTGGTAATTTTCTTTTTTTTTTCTAGAACTTAAAAAAAAACAAAGTCTTCAAAATTCAAATGGCTTCTTTCTAGCGCCATTGCAAAAATGTTGTGACGTAATCACCCGATCAATCAATCCCACAGTTGACAACTTCAATCAATTTTGCAACGTTGCCATATTTTCAAATCTTATGCCGCGTCTCCATAACAAGATTAAATGATTGGCTTTCTCTTTATCAGAAATCGTTTTGATGGATCACAATGATTCATAATATCAAAAATAACAAGGTTTATGTGCACTGTAAAATCGACAATATATTGTTTAATGACAGATCGAATATTTGTATACCCTTCAAATCCGCCATCGTCACTTGACATTGCGAATAGTGTTCTAGTTCTGACATTTATACTTTGAGAAACTTGGCGACATTGCCGTTTAACGTCACAATCAACCCGATTACGCCTATTGACTGCTCGGTCGTTTACGTCACAAAGAGCGCCAATATTAGTAGCTTCAAAATTTGCTGATTTTCATAATTGAATGGAAACGGCTGTAATTGAAATTTTACTCAAAAAATGTTTTCTGTATACATTTATATATGCATTATGTAATTTAAAGCATATTTAAAGCGATAATAATTTCTCGTGTCCTCGACTATTCGAGAAAATGAGTACATTGAAAAACATGTGATGATGTATTTCTCTTCGGTATATTGTGTTGTCAGTTAATCTTATTGCAATACTTCCTGTAGAATGGATACAATAATTCAACTGTATTTCAGAAAAGTACATTCAAATAGATACATTTGTTTCGGAAATAACTGATTTCCTGGAGAGCTAGAACAATAAAAGCAAATTATAATAAATTATTGTGATGTCGACCAATGGGCAGTAGCAATTAATTCCTTTTTTTGTAATAAAAAACGATCTGTCAATTGTTTTCAGTATAGGAATATACTCGAAAATTAAAAAAAATATATATTTTAAACAGAGAGAGTCATCAAGAAACAAAACACGTTTTTTTGCCTACATAAACTGAAACTATGTTATCTTAACAAAATATAACTTTTTGGTTTTGAAATAGTGCTGGAAAAAAAATCCGGAAAAACTATTTTTTTACTATGCCCCTTATACACCCCAATGTACTACCATCAATAAGATTATAATTGAACATGTTTATGAGTTCCGATCAGGCGATCAATACATTTTCATCCTTACTTTGTATTATTTCGACTAAAAAACAGTTTTTTTCTTCGTCAATCCTACCCCAATACGACGTTTATACGAACTTTGGCCGCTTATATCTCAGAAACATACACATAAACTCACACTTTTTTCTAATGATCCATCCTACTCAACAACTTACATTGCCACGTTTGTGGAACCATCCCGACAATATTGACACCTGTTTAAAAGCGACCAAACATCTACTGCAAATGAAGCAAAAAAAAAATTATGGAATAAAAATGATACAGTATGAAATAAAAAGTTGTACGATACACGGCCGTGAAATGTCATTAAAGTACTCGTCTAGAAATTCCAGACTCCGGAACCAATTTTCAAAACTTTCTTATGGAAATATTTTCTTTAACGCATTCAATGTATTTCTCAACATTGAGTATACACTCCATAACGTAGGAACTTTTATAACTTTCAATGTTTTCTCAAAATAGCATAGCATATTTTCAGACACCTTTTTTACATGTTTCTTGTCGCACCATTCACGAAATTGGTCATATGTTTTCTCATATACTAACGTAGGTTTGGCTGGAAACTTGTTAAGCCGGCGTCTAACGGCGCGAGACTTGACGAGCTTGGCTTGGGGATTGTCGAGTCTCGCGTCGTGAGAACGGTCGACTCGCGTAGGATCGAGACTTGATAAGCGTGAGCTCGAGGTGGCTCGACCGTTCCCATGAAATGTCGGTAAATTCCCAATGATCAAAGGTGCGAGGCTCGACTAGCTGGCTCGTACTGTATGGCTTGTCGAGCGGCCACAGAGCGCGAGGGTGTCTGTCCACAGTGTCGGCTACGACTGGAGCCCGATCACTTCGGAGAGGAAGTTTGGCGGTGGCAGAGCATAGTTGAGTGTTGTTTTTATTAGTGTGTTTGGAAGTATGTTTGTTTTTGTGGAGGAAATTCACTTCTTGACATAAAATAAAGAATTCGTTATTTTTGAACCATGTCAAGATGTATAGGAAGTATTTATTTATGACATATTTTAGACGATATTTATTAATACAAATTTACGGTTGTACTAAAAGGTTGTTTGTATTTCGCGTATAAAATTCATGTTTGGATACTGAAAAAAGTAGGAAAATACATTAGCAAACCTTTGGTGGACATGATAAATGAGAGTATGGCTTCAGGAATATTCCCAGATAATCTTAAGACAGCTCGAGTAATTCCCATATGCAAAAAAGTTGCCAAATCACACATCAATAATTACAGGCCTGTTTCTATTCTGCTTTCTCCTTCGAATATTTTTGAAAGTACTATTTTCAAGCGGCTTGTAACATTTCTAAATCGATTTGAAGTACTTGTTCCACAACAATATGGCTTCAGACAAGGCATGTCAACAGAACTAGCAATATATAATGAATTAGTTGAAATCTACGAGAAAATTGATGGAAATAAGGCTGCAGGTGGCTTGTATTTTGACCTTTCAAAAGCCTTCCATATGGTAAACCACACTATCTTATTGAGTGAACTAGAAGAATATGGAATTAAAGGAAAGTGTAAGTCATATCTATCGGGACGATCCCAAATAGTAAGTGTATCACAAAAAAATCAATTATTTTTTTCTGAAAAAAAAAAAATCTTGCAAGGGGTGCCGCAAGGTTCTATCCTAGGCCCAATTCTTTTCCTGCTGTATGTAAATGATCTCCCGGAAGCTCTATCAGTTTCCAGATGATACATCGGTAATAATGTCCACTCTTGGGCCTTCGGCGCTTTCAGGGGGATTATCGGATATAGCAGAAAACATGTCAACATGGTGTAAAAAAAATGGACTAAAGCTTAATACAGGAAAAACGGGGCTCATATCATTCTCTAGATATCAACTAAGTCAAGAGTCTATCTATGTTAGGCTTAACTCCAAATCCATTCCACTAATAAATGAAATCAAATTCTTAGGGGTAACAATTGAAAGCAATCTCAGTTGGGAAACACACATAAATATTCTAAACTCCAGACTCTGTTCTATTCGAGTTCTAGAGGACCAGGTATCAATAAATAGCCTTAAAATATACTACTATGCCCATGTATAATCCATCATACAGTACGGCATCATCTTCAGGGGAAGTTCCACACACTCAGAAAAAATCTTCAAAGCTCAAAAAAGAATTATTCGTTCTATGTTGAAATTGCAACATGGGTCATCGTGTAAATCCCATTTTGTCAATTCAGAAATTTTAACAGTACCGTCTTTATACATCCTACAATTAGTCACTTTTGCAAAAAAACATATTTTTTTTTATTGGTGTCCCTTTTTACCCATTTAAAGCACGCCTCAGCGTGTTTAAATCGAACTTTAAAAAACGCGCGTTTTTTAAAGGTAACCATGACAACATCAACAAATCGAGAAACGTGAAGTCTAAATGACAAATTTTTGATTATTGATCTGACAGGAGTACCTTGTAACGTCAAATAATATATTACTCACAATTAGTTCATTTATATGTGCTCCTCCATCCATTTGATGAACTTTTCATATTCTTTTTTATATATATATCACTGGATTTTCGCGGTATTAACCGCGATTCTGCCTCACTATTCAAAAAATCGATATTAGAATCATTCATTTTTGAGCTCTGGTGACAACAAATATTGATCTTTGCTAACAAATTGCAAATGAATGTTTTTCTCATTTCCATGACAACGAAAGGTATACTGATGTCACATCACGAATTCAACCTTCTTGCATTATTAGTTCTTATTTCTATTTTTTGCAGTAATAATACCAGTATATATGATTTCAAAGTGCACCAATAAAAAAAATAACGTAAAGTATTCGTGGATAACTGGTCTTAAAAACACTTGCTCTATTTCGAGCACTCCGGCTGCGCCGTCGTGCTCGAAAAATCGCGCGTGTTTTAAAGCCCTTTTTATCCACTTATACTTTAATATACTATTCTTAAGAAACTGTGATTCATATTCAAACCAAATGACAATTAATACAAGATATAGAAATGAACTCAGGATACCTCATCACAACTCATCATTCTTTGAAAAAGGGACCCAGTATAGAGCAATCAAAGCCTATCACTCTCTTCCTATTGAAATCAGAAATATTGTACACACGAAAAAATTCAAAATTTCAGTCACAGACTACTTGAAGGAAAAAGTCTATTACAACTTCAACAGCTGGTAAGAGATGAATCTCAATATACAGTATCGGAAACAATTTATCTGGGGTATAGACAGAAATTTACACGAGCAACAAGGAACGCAATGATATGATAATACCACATGAACAAGAGAGACGCACTGCTGTGTGCCCCTCCTGTTACCCCACCCGACGCATTAACTGACCACGTGGCAATGCGACACAGCGCACAGCTCGACTCATTTTTGCCGAGCCGTGGTTGCGAAAACAAAAGACCGTGACAATTATTACCTTTTGAAACATGCCGCCTATTTACACAACCGCAGAGAAAGTACAATAGATTCGGCTATTGTTTGGCCAAAAATGGTGGTTTGTTCGAACATTTAATAAAATAATTCCGTACACAAAATATTTAATTTGGTTTGTCTTTTCTTGTAAATATTTTTTTTCTCTCCATTCAAGAAATAATTGTTTTTCTGTCAGAAATAAGTTTTTTGTTTTTATTCTTACAGAAATATCGTTTGCTTTTGTTTATGTTTAGGAATTTTCTTTTGTTTTCGATGCCGCCACGGCACCAAAGATATTTTGATCTACCTGTCGTCCGATAGATTAAATTGAATCAATGATTCAGTTTAATTTGTTCAAATTATCTGATGTGAAATTATCGTCAAAAATTCTTCTTCATTGCAGCGCACACATTCTCCCGACTGCTGCTGGTATGATACTGACGTCCTGAGCTAACCGCCCTGACTCTCCTATCTCTGTGTCGTGACGTCAATATCCCTTCCTCGAGCGAGTCGAGGAGAAATTGTAATGCTGTCTCAACATTCTTTACGCTCTCATGAAACCACCATACCCAAGATAAATACTTTCCGATACTGTATATGCAGATATGTGTGTATTTGTGCATTCATATATGTGTTCTAATATTGTTCATTTTATTTATACCTTATCTGTAACCCAAAACTATTTTGACGTTGCTATGTCCGCTTGTAGATTGTATGGCAATAAGGATATTATTATTATGGCACATTCGAGAGAATTAACACTCTTATATGCCATTAAAGAAACACGCATTTTATGCACTTAATACAAAAATAACTATTTTATTTTCAGATAATATAAGATAAATCGAAAGAAAAAAGTTGAAATTGTATTTTTATCGGTACTATAATCAACTAAGATTAAATTACTGGTAAATCCCCGAAGAGTTTTGTTGAAATTCAAATATCCATATCTCAAACAGTATTATTGCAAACTATATAGAAAAGTTATTTCAGTTTGTATTTAATGCTCAATATGGGACATTCATCGAAATAATTTGAATCAGAGAGTCGATATTTGTAACAATTTTTGAATATTCAGTTTTCGGCAAATTTAATTTTTGGTCGGTTAAGGTAAAGGGAGGAGGGGCATTATGTATTCAGGAAACGAGATTAATTCAATTCCATGTAAATGATCTAAAATAGTACGAAGGTATTATTAATACACTTACATTTTTCATTCAATGTATTTTTTTGTTACAGAGCCTGGGAATCCTAGGATCTGTCCCAGCAGCATGGCTCATCCTCACACTTCTCGTGCTACTCATCTACCTCTTGACGAGGTGCTGCGACCGAAAACCTCGGCCTTCCAGGTCGATTTCGGCGCTGAAAGTTACATTGGCCATAGTTTCCGTGCTCTGCTGTGCGGCAGTCGGAATTGGCTTGTACGGAAATGACGATTTGCACAACGGCGTTGTGCAAACATTGAACGAAGGCAAACAAGTGGATCTGCTCGTTTCGAAAATCAGGAATCAGACCGAAGATATTGAGAGGCAGCTTAGGATACAGGCAGACAGACAAATAAGAGACATTTACAATATTTTCCAGGTGCCTACCAACAATCAGACGTTGTTCAAGCAGGTAGACGGATATTTCAAGAAGCTTGTCGGTAAGGATTTATTCTCTATTTTTCAAGTGAAATATTTTTTGATATTGGTCATTTTCTGAGGTGATGGATGGGCATTCAACATGCAACTGATTTGCATTATGTTTACAAGTTATTTATCTCTAAGTTTTCATTGGGGCGGGGGTGACAAACAAGAATATCGTAATAAACACAGTCCTTGAAATAACGTTGTGAAATGGTTAAAAACCAAATGTCTGAAAAAGGTATTCGTCACACGAAATGTCGCGGAATGTTTTTAACCATATTAATACGTCAAATAATTGCAACTGTTTAATGGTTTTTTATTGTTATCATTTATATTCAATATGAAATGTGTATCGAAACAATGTATAGCCGAACGTACCCCGGCCTTATACGATTAAGATAATTTTTGGTTGTTTTTTTTTATTTATCCTTTTTTTCTTGTGTGATCGTCTAGGCAGTCGGCTCCACGTTTTAAGTAACAGCATCTGGTAGAGGATATGCAATCCACCTGCTCTCAGGAGATAGTTTCCTTTTTTATATATACGGCACATGGCTTATATAGAGAGACCCAGTGAATTTTCATACGTTGTGTTGTTTTTTTTAGGTTCTTTAGGATGAAAAGGTCTGTTCAGCTGAAGAGAAATAAAAAACAAATATTGCAAAAGAATACATATTCTGAAGCCAATAGTTACAATCTCAACATTTTTCAAAACAAATTACAATTTATTTACTATGCAATAACTGGAATTATATAAGTTCAGCTTGTTTTTGGAATCGTCTCCTGTTTCAAAATCTGTTTATTATTTGTTTAACATTGTAAGATTCTAACCATGTCATAAACCTTGGACAAAACAACTAGGTCTCAGGAATATATCTGTATTGACTACATCTGGTAAACCCTAAAATAACTTGCCAGCACATTTCGCATGTCTATTCATAAATCTATCATCGCCAATTGAGAGAATGGTCTCTTCTAGTACATTTACACCACCCAACCAAGGGTTGTCCATGACCAATGGCCTAGAGACTGGTCGGAATCTTTTTGTGTGCACCCATAATAGATCAACCCATTACCATCCTCGGTCACTCTTTACAGTATAGAGAATTATTGGGGATGGTTGAGCCGAGATCATTGTAGCAATGCAAACTACTCAGTTCGAGCATTTCTCAATTTAGCTATTGATTAATTATATCGCGGTGCAATTATTTACTAACATCAAATCAGGACAGCTATATCTTGGCGATCTTTATTTTCTAGTGATTTGATTCAACTTTCATGATGACATATATTCTCCTCAAATTCCCTATTCCATATTTAAATTAGGATACGATTCTATAATATATTTTTCCTATCTTTTCAATATTCTTTATATTTCATGATGACAGATATTTTGCTCAAAATAAATATTATTTCAACGACTGTCTTTATTAGGATATCCTTGTTTGTCACCTCAATGAAAACTTACGGATAAATAACTTGTAAATATAATGCAAATCAGTGGCATGTTGAATGCCCATCCATCATCTCTATAAAATTCTAAGATTTGATTTTGCTGCTTCCAAAATTTATATTAACCCCATCAGTTTATTCCACGGTGTTTTTCCATTCTAGATGTTGAATTGGTAGAGGAATATGATTGGGAGTGTAGTGTTGAAGTGTAGGGACTTCATACAGATAAAGTGTTCATACTCACCTTGTTCTTTCCATACAGTCCTAGACTTTATCGGTTGTGGTGACTCAGGTTCAGGAGAGGAATAGATGATTCTAAGTATCTGATTTGTATGCTCTTTTTTTTATTAAAAGCTTTTATTTAGTTTCACTTGTTAGTTCGTTCGTTAGTTAGGGTCAAATCATGCAAATGAATTTTGACCGACTTCTAGTCGTCCGATTAATTTTAAATTTGGCAGGTGTTCATAATGGTGACAATGCATTATGGAATTTTGTTAGAGAAAAAAACAAAATGGAGGCTCTAAGATGGCAGACGAGATTTGTAATTATGGTCCGATTTGATTCAAAATTGGAATGTGGAAGTTTTGGGGTCGGAGATTATGAAATTTCTATCAAAATTCATAAATTTAAATGGCGGCCCCAAGATGGAGGATGAGTTTTGTGATCATGGTCCGATTCGATTCAAAATTGGTATGTGGGGGTTTTCGGGGTCGGAGATTATGAAATTTTTGTCGAAAATTCATAAATTTGAAGATGGCGGCTCCCAAGATGGAGGACGAGTTTTGTGATTATGGTCCGATTCGATTCAAAATTGGTATGCGGCGGTTTTCGCGGTCGGAGATTTTGATTTTCTGTCAAAATTTATAAATTCAAGATGACGGCCCCAAGATGGAGGACGAGTTTTCTGATTATGGTCATATTTTATTCAAAATTGGTGTGTGGGGTTTTTGGGGTCGGAGATCATGATTTTTTGTCAATAATAACAGGGAGCCTTAAAACCAAAGGAACTAGAAAGAAAATTAGTAACTAATAAAAAATTTTTAAAGCAGGCTTTTATTTAAGCCATGTACTTAAACGTATAAAATAAGTTTAAGTCATCGATGACAATGATTTCATTATTTTTTTATAAATTATGTGGTTTCAAAAAGCTTGTCGTGCGAATTGTAATAAAATTAATACTTCGACGAGTTGTTACTTACCAACCAATCATTAATTGGTACCTACTTTCATGAATACTTTGTAAAAATTAAATATTTTGACAAGTTCTTACTTACCAACCAATCACTGCCCAATCAAATTAATTGGTACCTACTTCTATGAACACTTCGCGCGATAAGCTTTTTGAAACCAAATAATTCAACAAAAAATAATTAAATCATTGTCAGCGATGACTTAAGGTAGTTCCGCCACAAGACAGTTGAATTACGAAATTATTAAAATTTGGCATACGTATTGTTTAACATGTCAACAACACCTCTATAAAATTTTAACAAGTTTCACCATCCCGAACCCGAGATATATATAATTGAAGTTGACTCAATTAACACCTAACATATGGACCATGCATAGGCAAACATCACATTATTAATTCTACCGTTAGTACTAACATTAAGAAGTTTATGAAAAACGGGGAGGAGCTAGAGCAGGATATCACAGATATTGTGAAAAAAAAACAAAGTGATTGACCATCTAGTTATAATTGAAGTTGACTCAATTAACACCTAACATATGGACCATGCATAGGCAAACGCACATTATTAATTCTACCGTTAGTACTAAAATTAAGAAGTTTATGAAAAAACGAGGAGGAGCTAGAGCAGGATATCACAGATATTGTGAAAAAAAACAAAGTGATTGACCATCTAGTTTGACAGATATAATCAAAATTACTCTTGTTATTCAAAATAGTCCACGGGGAAGCGCACAGCCTAAAGGGGGGGTCGTAGAGAAATGCGGATTGTGCCAGGGGACTTTTTGAAGGACGGGGGACCATTTGAGGGTCTGAACGCGAAAAAAAAACTCCTTCTCCTAGTTGACCCCATCTATTTTAACGATACCCCCCTTCCCCCCCCCCCAAAAACTTCTTCTCCTAGTTGACCCCATCTATTTTAACGATACCCCCCTTCCCCCCAAAAAAAAAATTCAAAAAGAGTACTACAAAAAAAAGTCCATTGAAGTTTTATCGAAACACGATAATTTTTCCCATGACGTATGATTTCTAGTGAGGGGGGGGGGTCTGAATTATTTTTTTGCTGCGCTTTTCGGGGACATCAATTTTTTGAGTCGCCGACTTTCTATAACAAATAAATTTTCTAGGTTCGATTGAGGGGGCAAGTGCCCCTCTTCAAAAAAATTTTTTTTCACGTTTTAAATCGAAAAGTTTTTTGAAATTTTTCGTTTCTGTCGAAAATAATTCCCTAATTCAACTGTCTCGTGGAGGAACAACTTTAAACTTATTTTATACGTTTTAGTACACGTCTTAAATAAAAGCTTGTCTTTAAAAGTTTTTGTATTAGTTATTTTATTCTGAATGTTATTTCCATCGTCCACCAATGCTCTGCTGTTTTTCATAGTTGACTATCAAACTCAAAACTATTTGGGCTCATTTTTCGTAGAGAACTTCATAAAACTAGTTGGATTATGGAAATAACACTCCAACTATCCATTAAGATCAAGGAATGTATGTAATTAAACCGTCTCCAGTCTCTCTCTGAATTTTAATACAGTTCATTAAAAAGAAGCACAATGAAAATTACAAACCAAAAAGAATAAAACCTCACCGAAATAGTTAAAATGGAGAACAATCAAGTATAGATTCTTTCGGAGAATCTAACAACACCCCAGGGTAACTCGTCCCAAATGATAATTTTTAAACGTTACATTCACATGAGAAATGTTACTTATTGTTACGAATCTGGGGTTCGTGTCTATTAAAATAATTAACTAATTTACACTTAAAAAAACAATAAACCCTGACAACTGAGTAATTCAATTCAAATTTACCGATAACATATACCGTGCACTTCACCGGACTGAATTCTGATTTGAATTTCACTTCCATTAGCGATGCGCTGCTTCCTAAATACGCATATCTGTCACACCTGATCATACTTGTCACTCCTCATTTCCTATATAGCGGGAAGAATTCACTGAGATATCCGTTATTGCCGTATCTAAGTTAAGTAAGTAAGTTTATTAATATAGGTATCCTAATATACAATATATAAATATAAATGTTACAATATAAATATAAATGTTACATCTTAACAATAATAACATTGTAGAAAAATATTCGCTAAGCAAGAATATGAAATAATATTGAAAAAAAAAGAAAATAAATGAAAATTATATTATTTTACATATTTTATAGTCATAAACAAATGAAATGGTGTAAATATGGTAAATAAACCTTAAACTGATTTAAATATATTTTAATTTCTGGTAATCTATAAGTAATTTTTTGAAATATATTATAGAACTGCTACTTATAATGTCTTTGGGAAGCTTGTTATATTCAATGAGACCTCGGTGGAATAGTGAATTCATTGATCTCGTGTAATTTGTTCTAGTCACATAAAAATTTATGTTACCTCTTGTAGGGTAATCATGAATTTCATTTTGATAAATGATGAATTGATTGAAGTAAGTTGGTAGTTTTCCTGATATTATTTTGAAAATAAAAATCATAGAATAATAAAACACTCTGTCCTTAACTGATAGCCAATCAAGAACCTGCAGCATATATATTATGGGAGTATATCTGTTACATTTCAACAATATTCTCATTCCTCTATTTTGCAGTTTCTGCAATGATGAGATACAGTTTGAATTGAGAAGAAATAATAAGGAAGGACAGTAATCAAAGTGAGGTTTGATTATCGTATTGTAAACCGTTAAGGAGGTTTGAAATGACAGATATCTGCTGATTCGTGTGAAAAAAATTTTTTTTGCAATTTTTTTGTTAATATATTGAAAGTGTTTTTTTAGGTTGAGTGCGTTGTCTATCATAAATCCAAGATATTTAAACTCTTCCACCAATTCAATTGTTTCACCATAGATTTCAATTTTTATCAAGTTTTTATCCAACAAATTGTTTTTATGCTGAGTGGTTATAATCATTGATTTTGTTTTCTTTATGTTGAGTTTCAGTTTATTAATTGTGAGAAATTCTGAGACTTTGCCAAGTGTTCTATTCATTTTTTGAATAGCATTTGGTAGATCAACATCACTTGCTGTTAGTAGGGTGTCATCTGCGAAAAGATTAATAAATTCACATTCCTGAATATAATTGATATCATTCAAGTATTGTGAGAAATTCTGAGACTTTGCCAGTGGTCCCAGTACACTCCTTGGAACACCGGTATTGATGACTTTATTAGTTGAAAATGTATTATTTATTTTGGTACATTGCGACCTATTTTCCAAATAGCTTTTGAACCAGCTGTAGGTACAATCGGTTAATCCATAATATTGAAGTTTCAAAAGTAGAATAGAAATATCTATGGTTTCAAAGGCTCTCTGGAAATCCAGAAATACTGCTACTACATATTTGTTTGAATCAATATCTATTTTCCATTTTGACAATGTTACTTATAGGATAGTTTCACAGGGATAACTAGATCGGAAACCAGATTGATATTCCATTAGGAGTTTATTTTCATTAATATAGTCTAAAAGTTGGCTGTATGCGGTTAGTTCAAGTACTTTTTCCAAGCATGGTGGTGTATTAATTGGTCGAAAATTAATAGCTTCACTAGTATTTGCAATTTTGGGTACTGGGACAACTGTGCTATTCTTGAGTTGTTGCGGGAAAACTCCGGTTTCCAGAGAGGTATTAACAAAGTTCAAAATAACAGGACCAATAACATCAAACACATTTTTTTAAATTTTGTTGTTGATAATATCCGAATTGCATTTATTGTCTAAGTTACTTATTATGATTTTCAATTCTTTCAAAGTCAGTGATTTAAATGATGAGAATTTGCATTGAATTATGGGTAAATTGGTATAAGACCACGGGAGAGAAGGTGGAATTCCATCTCTAATTGATACAATACTTTCAATGAAAAATGAATTCAACATTTCAGCTTTATCATGATCTGTTACAGCTTTTGTTGTCATTTGACCTGTTTCAAAAATTAATTGATTTGGGATAGCGGGTTTTTTGGTTTTGGGATTTTTTGGTTTTATTTTTTAATACTCATTTTTTTTTATTTTGAGAAGATTAACAACTTCATTTCTACAATTCGTATATGTGATCCAGTTCATTTGTTTAAGGTTCACATCATCACCATTTCTTAATGCTTTATAAGCCCTACGATCTGATTGTGTCGGTGTATTGTGTTTTTTGTCGTTGGGCCAAGATATATTTCCAGGTTGTTGAAAATTTCCAAAATGTTTTTTTAAATGTTGGTTAAGAACTGCCAATGAAAACTATGTTGAATAAGTTGAAGAAACGTTTGTTTTGAATTCCAACGTTGAGAACGGCTTTTCAAAACTGCTACTTTCAACGTTTAAAATCCCTAAATTTAGTATAAACTTGAAATATAATTTTTTTATTCCACCTTCGATTGACTGAGTGTTCTGTTATGAATCTGTGTACTTCTACATGACCGTTGTTTTTACTTGGAATTAATTATTGGATGTTGTATTCAATTGCCAAAGTCCTCCAGCTGATCCTCTCAAAATATTTTTGTTTTATAAAGCTTTATCTGACAGCAATATTTTTATACATATTCTGTCAGAACGTTCATAAAGGAGCATAAATGAAAATGACATCAAAAAATCCAAATTACCGAGCGTTTGGGCCGGTTTGGCGCAGGCAATATTTTTATTAAACACTCTGCCACCTTCAATTTTGTCAGAGCGTTCTTGAGGAAGAACAATGAGCGATGTCATCGACAAATCCGAGTTACCGAGGGGCGGCGGCAATATTTTTATTAGAGTTTCTGCCACCACCATATTCAGTCAGAGCGTTCATAAAGGAGGATAATGCACGATTCCATCAACAGAAAAAAATTACCGAGCGTTGGGGGCGGTATAGCGGCGGCAATATTTTTATTAGAGATCCTGCAACCAACATATTTTGTCAGAACGTTCATGATGAAGAATAATGGAATATTCCGTTGAGAAAAACATTATCGGTGGCGGGTTGGCGGCAATATTTTTATTAGGATTCCTGCCACCACCATATTTCGTCAGAGCGTTCATGAAGGAGGCTAATGCACGATTCCATCATCAGAAAAAAATTACCGAGCGTCGGGGGCGGTATAGCAACGGCAACATTTTTATTTGAGATCCTGAAACCAACATATTTTGTCAGAACGTTAATAATAGAGAATAATGGAATGTTCCGTTGAGAGAAAAAAATTACCGAGCGTCGGAGGCGGGTTTTTTAGAGTTTCTGCCACCACCATATTTCGTCAGGCTAATACACGATTCCATCAACAGAAAAAAAATTACGGAGCGTCGAAGGTTGGCGAGGGCGGCGGCAATATTTTTATTAGTTCTTTCCACCACCATATTTCTATACCGCCCCCGATGCTCGGTTATTTAGATTTCTTGATGACATTTCCATTTATTCTCCTTTATGAACGTTCTGACAGAATATGGGGCTAGCAGGGTTACGTATGAAAATATTGCTGGATCTATTGCTAAAGTAACCGGGGTCTTTATCTGAATCTTCACCATTGGGGTCAATATCGAAAAGAGGTTGTTTTCAACACATAAATTAATTTCTAATTGAGTTGTTAAGACCAAAAACCGCGTTATGAAAAAACTTTGCAGAAGATGTCAACGAGTAAATTAGCCAAAAAAACGCGTTTTCTGCAAATACCTATAAATCAAGAAAGAATCCTTGAAGTTTTGAGAAGTTGCGCTTCCACCAGAGGTTTCCAAATGAGTCTCGTGTACAGCTCCTTTTGAAAAAATTCGTTTGTCGGAAGATTCGAGAACATTGTATGTCTAATATTCATGAATCCTTTTAGCAATATTCACTTGATCGTTTACAATCAAGTCTATTGATTTACTTATGGAGGAAAAATGATCTCAGAAACTAACAAACTAAAATGTTTTCAGTTTTCCATATGTTGGTTTAATTCTTTTACATCTTGAAAATTTGCAATGTAGGCACACTATATTGTCACTGTGGTTTTCTCAAATTTTTTTCAATGTTAAAGTGGCAATCTTGAGAAAAGAGAATAATGTTGCCAATATTATTCGTCAAATTCAAAAATTCAGAATGCCTCTTAAATCATAGAATTTGATTCTCTCTCAATGCTTGCAAAGACAACACACAATAATCAATTGTTTTTCCGCAGATAACAGAAACCTGACCGCGAACTACGCAAAGGACATCCGTCAACCTCTAGTTGGACTGAACTTAACTTCCACGATCGTCTTTGGTGAAAAAGTCGAAGCAATAAGATGGCCCTTCACCATGGCTGTCCTCAGTATTCTCCTCATTCTGTGCGTGATCCTCCTCGTAGGCGTAGCTCGTCACAACCGATGTGCTCTGATAGCGTTCTCTGTATGCGGACTGTTAGCAGTCATAGCCTCCTTCCTAATGGCCAGCGTGTATTTGGCTTCAGGCGTAGCCCTAGGCGATTTGTGCATGGCCCCAGACAAATTCGTAGAAGATCAAGCCAGCTCGGACTTGTCCAAAGAGATCCTCAAGTATTATACGAACTGCGAGAGAGCCAGAGCGAATCCGTTCACTCAGAGATTGAGAGAGGCTAAAACTACCGTTGACAATATGCGCGTCAATTTGGGAAACATGATCAAACCGGCCGAGTACTTGTTTCCGAGAAAAGGCTTGGATACGAAATTTAGCTCGTTGAGAAACGATATCAATGCTGCGGAGAAATTCATCAATTCTCTGACGGCGCTCGTCGATTGCAGGACTTTGCACTTGCACTATTTGAGAGGCGCGAGGGCGCTGTGTAACGTGGGCTTGCTCGGGCTGACTCTGATGCTGGTGTCTGCCGTCTTGGCGGGATTGTTGCTGACAGCTCTCGTTTGGGTTGATTCTCATACATGGATTTACATAAGGAAAAAGTGAGTATACAACAAGTTTCGATTTATACAAAAAAAAACTCATTTTTATTGAGAATCAAATTAAAGTCGATGTGCAAGCTATCAGGCATATTCCAGAAACATGAGGAAGGCTAACACATTTTTATACTTTCTAGAACTCTCAAACCTACAACAACAAAAATTATATTCCTCAACTTTCCTGAGAATAAGAATGGGCGAACTCGCCAAAAATTATTATCATTTCAAACATGGGTAAATGTTTGTTTCATGGACCTGACATCTGAAGTCAACACGAGGAGATCTCAAATACTTTCTGAGATACGGCCTTCCAACAGTAGGGAAGGGGTCATTTCTTAGCGCTACTTTTGGCCACTGGAAACGCTCAATTTTCATTCTTCTTTTAACTAAAACATCACATACACACTCTCAATAACGAGTTTTTAGCACTTTTTGTACAAATAACTGCCGGTTTCCAAAATATTCACATTTCTTCACATGGCACGATTCCAACTTTTACCCACCAAACAGATAGTGATTTTTATTTTTACGCTGTTGATAACTCGTACTGTCAAACGCTGCCATAGTTGTGTTTTAATAACCTTCGATTTCTTGAAAAAATTGAACTTTGTTTTGTTGATTTATTACGGTACAGTCTAAATATTACCGGATGTATAGTATGTTCCATTAATTTTCACCTAGAAAATGTTCGTATTCGTTCAGTTCATATCGATATTCCGAACTAATTCAGTGGTGGTATTTGCAATTGACTGTCGTGTTTCCAATAATAAAAAAAATTAAAAAAAATCACCATAACCAAAGTGCCCGCGAGTGGGGCGTGTTTTGTTAAAGTTGATTGGCTGGCCATAAATTTGAATAGCAATGTAAGCTAACTTAGGTTAGGTTGTGTTACCTTCTTTTACGTAAGATATTGATTGGGTTTGTTTTTCTATAGACCGGTATACTTCTTTCTCCTGCAGTAATATTGACCTTTAGAGAAATAGGCAATATCACATCTATTAATAAAACAAGTAATATTTTCCATATTTGGATGGATATGGTCAAATCCCCAATATATCAGTTTGTTCTTACTTCTTTTAACCTAATGTCGAATAATAAATGATACATAAAATTAAGTTTCTCAGCAATGGCATGATTTTTTTGTGTTCAACTTGAATTTTTTTATGAAATGGCTTGATGAGACTATGATATTCACAGTGTGGTTTCTAAATGAGCGGATATTTGAATTTCATAGATGGATCAAAATGTCGTCAGTACACATTGAATAACATTCCAGATAATTCAGTAATTGTAACAATTTTAAACGATGACTTTCCACACCATTTAATGTATATATTTTTTATTTTCAGGAAAGATTATCACCAAGTGAATGAAAATGATCCATACCTACCACCGCCCCAGGCAAGCCAAGCGATTGCTGCAAGGACTCTTCAACGTAGCCAAGGGTCGTCTTATCCCCCTGATACTCCTCCACCTAGTTATACGTCTGCCTTGATGCATACCCAAGCAATGCATGCCACCGCTCCATCGCATGAAGCTGATCTGCTACTGTATTAGATTTTTTTATTTAATTTTTTATCTTCCCTCCTTGAAGGCTGGTATTTCACTTTCTGAAAACATTGATGGAGGTGTTATTCAGGGTAAAAATGGCCACCTAGATCACCTTATTCAACACAGTTAGCATTTTTCTTCTGGGGTTATTTAAAACAAAAAATAAAACTGTTTCTAGATATTGAACAGTTTAAACAAAGAAGAAATTGTATTTCATATTTCCTGAATTTATTAATTGATTTCCATTTTCATGTCTGGAATAGCTAATTGAGTCATTAGTGATGAAAAAATGGGTATCATAAATTAATTTTGATTAATTTGTTCAAAGTAAAGCTGTCGATTTTTTAGGGGTGTATTTGTTTAAAAAAAAGTTTTCTGAGATAACTTTTAGTATAGAAAAGTTGTGTAGGCAATGAATGTATGGAAAATACATAATTATTTTTGTTGAATTATTTCAATTCAGTACTGAATTGGGTCAAAATAGTGAAAATAAAAAAAATCAATACTGGGTTGGAAATTTGAAAAAAGGTACAAAATCGATTGGTTTTTGTTTTGTAAAAATGACAAATTTGATTGATTCATCAAATCACGCAATTAATTTTGTGTGTGTTATTCAAAATAATAATTTTCCAAATTGGCAAAGTAAAATTTTACTCGAATGTATCATTGAAAAAAATCTATATATAGTTCAATCGTGTTCGAATCAACCTGAGGATAGCCGATGTGATTTTGCCAAAAGGACCTGAAATCGGACCTTTTGAGGACTAGTCCCACACATAGAGAGAATCCAGAGGAAGCAGTTATATATAAAGGAGCATACATATTTTTCATGGCTCAGCAAAAAGTCAGACTTTATACTTGAGATCAATTTTATTTAAACTCCACTTCAAGTTCAAAGGTTTCCAAGGGAATTACATTAAAATATTAATAATATCAATAATATTTGAATATACAAAACTTAAGATTCATTTTCTCTTTTTATGGTGGTTTGGATGGGAAATAAAATAACTAATGAAAAACCTTTTTAAAGACAAGCTTTTATTTAAGCCATGTACTTGAAAAATAAGCTTGAGTCATTGCTGACGATGATTTAATTATTTTTTGTTGAATTATTTGGTTTCAAAAAGCTTGTCGCTATGACCTAAACTCATTTTATACGTTTTAGTACACGGCTTAAATAAAAGCTGGTCTTCAATTTTTTTTTATTAGTTAATTCTTTTCCATTACCAATTTTGAATCGAATCGGACTATAATCACAAACTCGTCCGCCATCTTGGAGCCACCATCTTAAATTCATGAATTTTGACAAAACATTCATAATCTCCGACCACGAAAATCCCCACATACCAATTTTGAATCGAATCAGACCACAATTACAAATCTCGTCCTCCATCTTCGGGCCGCCATCTTGAATTTATGAATTTCCACAAAAAATTCATAATCTCCGACCCCGAAAACCCCCGCGTACCAATTTTGAATTGTATCGGACGATAATCACAAGACTCGTCCTCCATCTTCGGATCATCTTGAATTTATTAATTTTGACTAAAATTTCATAATCTACGACCCTGAAAACCCCCACATACCAATTTTGAATCAAATCGGACCATAATTACAAATCTCGTCAGCCATCTTGGAGCCGCCATTTTCTTTTTTTCTCTAACAAGAATTCCATAATGCATTGTCACGGGTACTATGAACACCTGCCAAATTTCACGTTAATCGAGCAACTAGAAGTGGGTCAAAATTCACTTGCAAGATTTGACCCAAACTAACAAACGAACGAATAAACGTACTAACTAGCAAGTGACACTAAATAAAAACTTGTAAAATAGAAAAAATATTCGACTGAAAGATTTTAAATTTGATGTGTTGCTATATAATTTGAAAATATTGATTTTTTTTCAAGTGATCAGTACTACTTCTTTACATTTTCGACATTTTAAAACAGCAACAGAGTTGATTTTTTTTATTAATCAAGAATAAAATATCAGTTATGATAGAAATATTTATTACATAGTGCAGTGAAATGCCAGCCTATCATGCACAGTTCCATTTTTTCTAATAGATCGTTTAACATGGTTTCAAGAATTACATTTCTCTCTTCATTATTCAACATCTATCTCTAAATGAGCATTTAATTTATTTTAGATTTATTGGAAACTTTATACAAATTGGAGAGAAACATAAATTATCAAGAAAAAACTCTCAATTGATTTATGATCATACACAATGAATTTATTATTTGTTTTCCTTTTTTTATTTCAAAAACTCATTTTTTTTAAAGCATGTTCATTTTTGAATGGGCTGTATCTTGGTGTTGTCAGTAGGTGTCATGTCAAAATTCTATACTGCTTCATTGGTTTACCCTTTTTCATTTATTTCAACATTAAGTGGTATATAGTTATGAATTCATACCTGTCCTTGCAAGGCTCAGATCTATTTTTCGAAATCACACTTGAACTTTGCATATCTCGAAAGATTCCTGGGTTCTAATTCCTATATCATCTCTGGATGTGCTATTGATATTTACCAAATAATATTCAACATCAAATTTTTAAGTGGGAGCAAAGTATATTTAAAAAATTATTCATTTTGACGAATGAACTTAATATAGCAATTTTCTGACATAAAGCCAATCAATCCCTTACAAATAAGATATCTCCTTAGAAAACTCTAACATAATCATCTCAAATATTTACTCTTAGTATTAGCTACTGCTATTATATACAAAATCTATTTATTTTTTTCTTGACACAGAACCATTGTCTTGTCATGACACTAAAACAAACATAATTCACTTTTGAATATGTTCGCATCAATTTCCTAGTTTATTAATATTTTTTGTTGTTTGTTTTCCCACAGATAAAATATAGTTTATCTGTGGTTGTCATTTTGTGCTTAATCACAAAAATAGTGCTATACAATTTTTATCATGTCAAGTTTTTTAGTTAAAATCAAATTTGGCTTACTACATACCGTTCAAAAAATTGTTCTGAATTCCTAAGAATAAACGTTCTTGAATTATTATTTTTTTTTTGTTTTAAAATGCCTTCTAGAAACCGTGAAAAAGATTTAAACAGTTTTTGTTGTTTGTGGAAAAAATATAGTATCCAAGAACCTATTACAGGAGAGATAATAAACTGGTATTTATATTTGTTTTTCGGATAAAACATAGTTCCTCAATATAGTGTGTGAAAACTTCAGAAGTATTTTAACTAACCAGGCATCAGGAAAAAAGTTTACTTGCTGTTTGGTAGTACAATAAATTATGAATCACTGGATTGATTCCTAGTTTTGTGTAACAAAACAGCAACAGTAAGAACATACAATATGCAGATGTTTCATCATTTCCAAAAACCTGTGTTATACCGGGTGACACAGGATATCGGGCCACCCCTGTAACTTCTGCATTCGTGAACGGATTTTTCTGAAATTCGGTACAGTTATATAAGCAACCATTTCGGATTTGATCACATTACAATCCAATTTGGCGGACTCCCGGTTTTTGTGCAAATGCCAGTAACTTTGTTTTTTCAAATGGAACACTCTGTATATTTTTACATATTCAAGTTCAATAGGTCAAAACAAGTCCAAACCTAATGTCAAATGTAATTTTTTTAAAACAATTGAAATTAAAATTGTTTTTTTATTTTACTTCGTGGATAAATGAGATTCAGTCGAAGCTATTCACAATGAGTCGCAAATAACAGAAAAACTTAATTTTTCTGAAAAATTATTTTTTGTGTAATTTATTGATGAATTAATTCAGTCACATCACATTTTGATCAGAAATTTTTTTTTCAAATGAAACCCCTATGGGCCACCTACCTGTCTCTCTAGAACATTCATTAAGGAAAAAAATTACATCATTTTTGTATTTCGGTGCAGTAACAAATTGTATTTGTATATAAATTCAAAAATCTACAACTAGTTCATGAGTTTCTTTGCAGTTCGAATAATTTTTCAACTTAGTAAGCTCTGGAAAACAACATTTCTGAATCTTGTCGACTAATTGTGTACGTTATACTTATAAGCACGATAATGGTGTTTTTTTTTAATTCTTCTAGCGTTTTCTCGACTTACATTGCATTCGTATTCCAATTCCCGTGTCGAAGCGGTTGGATCAAAATCAACATAAGCAAAACGTTCATTTCTGCCTCCTCACTTACGATCATCTTCTCCATTGTTGGGTTCTTCTCTCCACATTTTTGAAAAAGGTTCTTTGTGGGTGTCTTCTGTGTGAGTATCGTTCAGCGTATAACTGACAAGCGGCGACAATGTTTTCAAGACATTCTCCGTAAATTAATAACATATCAACCTGTTAATTTCTTGTGAACCTATAATTTTGATTTTTCATTTCTACTAAACTAATTCTCGGAAGTTAACTAATTTTCGAGAGTTGTGATGGAATTAGTTTAGAATTAGTTGACAAGATTCAGAAATGTTGTTTTCCACAGCTTACTAAATTGAAAAATTATTCGAACTGCAAGGAAACTCATGAACTAGTTGTGGATTTTTGAATGCATACAATTTGTTACTGCACCGAAATACAAAAATGATATGTGAATGTTTTCCTTAATGAATGTTCTAAAGAGACAGGTAGGTGGCCCAAAATGTGATGTGACTGAATTAATTCATCAATAAATGACATAAAAAATAATTTTTCAGAAAAAAATATATTTTTCTGTCATGTGCGACTCATTGTGAATAGCCTTGACCAAATCTCATTTATCCACGAAGTAAAATAAAAAAACAATTTTAATTTCAATTGTTTCAAAAAAATGACATTTGACATGAGGTTTGGACTTGTTTTGACCTGTTGAACTCGAATATGTAAAAATATACAGGGTGTTCTATTTGAAAAAACAAAGTTGCTGGCATTTGCAGAAAAACCGGAAGTCCACCATATTGAATTGTAATGTGATCAAATCCAAAATGGTTGCTTATATAACTGTACCGAATTTCAGAAAACTCCGTTCACGAATGCAGAAGTTACAGGAGTGGCCCAATATCCTGTGTGCTATTGTGATAAACATTGAATCAGGAGAATATGTTGTGGCCCAGATGGGTAAATTTAATGGAGGTGAATTAAATGATGGTGGACCTTATTTGATCACACAGTCTAAACTAAACAACTTTGTAAGGGAACTGCAATTTTAAAAAACTAGGGCTGCATTACATATTTCCAGCAATGGAAATTGCTAGGTTCCGAGGCTCAATTGACATTTTACCGCAAACTATGTAAATTTTTTATAGAATATTGTAAACTTATTATAGAATGACACATAATATACTCGCCCTTTTTGAATCATTAGGTCAACCATAAGGTTGTCCATTTATTCATACATTTTTCAAAAACAAGTTTGAAAGCAACATTATCACATAACAAAATAAAGAATATTCCCAGTGAAAGTGCGCAGATATTTAAAGATTATGTACTCCTTGTTTACAAGTCGTTTTTTTTGTATGGTTGTTTTTGTTTAATATGGTATAGTAAGACATGACATGTTTACTATATTGTGAAAGGGTATATACTGAAGTTGGAATTATACCATTGATGGGTCCCAAAAACATGATTTTATAACGACGTCATACAAAACTAGGGTTAATAAAACATTTTGTTAGAGCATTCGATAATAATGGACGGGCTTTCCATGATCCGAAAATGAAAGACGGAATCTTTGTAGGTCCTCGAGTAAGAGAAATAATCAAAGACCAAAACATTAAATGTCGATGAGAAAGATGAATGGCATTCCTTCGAAATGGTAGTGCAAGAGTTCTTTGGAAGAAATGGGGAAAATTATGAGAATATTCTTTTAGATTCATTGGGTAACTACTATAAAATGGGAGTTAATATGTAAGTTATTATAAAATAAATAATAGTTTAAACAAACTAAAAAACCCGCTTTTATAGAAAACCAGACTAAAAAAATAGAAAATGAGAAAACTATGTATTTTATTTAAAAAAAAGCGTGGGGTGCATGGTATCGCCTCGGCCAACAATTACCTGTGATCTGAGACATTTCTTACTTTACTACCCTAGGTCTGTAATGTACTATATAATTATTGATACCATGCACCCCACGCTTTTTTTTAAATAAAATAATTTTTTTTCTTATTTTCTATTTTTTTAGTCTGGTTTTCTATAAAAGCGTGTTTTTAGTTTTTTTAAACTATTATTTATTTCCTACTTTTTAGTGTGGTTTATTTATAAATGCGTGTTTTTTTAGTTTTTTATGAAAGATATATAAATTAACAAATCTTATTTTGCAAATTTAAAAATGGAATAATCTTATCAAATTAGTGTATTGTCATCGGTCCTCGATAAATCTACAAAGTTTGAATGAAATCTGACCGTTTAAAGTGGGTCAAAATGGCGCCCAAAGGAGTCGGTTACAAACAAACATAAGCGGGTAATAATCATAATCTTCGACCCCAAAAACCCCCACATACCAATTTTGAATCGAATCGGACCCTAATCACATAACTCGTCCGCCATATTGGAGCCGCCATTTTTAATTTATGAATTTTGACTAAAAATCATAATCTCCGACCCAATAACCCCCACATACCAATTTTGAATAGAATCAGACCATAATCACAAAACTCGTCCACCATTTTGGAGCCGCCATCTTGAATTTTTCAGTTTTGACAGAAGAATCAGAATCTCTGACCACGAAAACCCTCAGATACCAATTTTGAAGCGAATCGGACCATAATCACAAAACTCGTCTGCCATATTGGAGCCACCATTTTGTTTTTTTTTTCAAACGAAAATTTCTTAATGCATTGTCACCGGAATTATGTACACCTGCCAAATTTCAAATCATTCGTACGTCTATAAGTGGGTCCAAATCGCGCCCAAAGGAGTCGGTTACAAACAAACATACAAGTGAAGCATATAAAGCGTGTAAAAATATGTCATTTTTATTTTTTTATTACGATTTTCAGTTAAAATATGAGAAAATTGACTTCAATAATTATTTAGAAACGACCTTTTTTTGACTATAGACTCGAATTTTTATAAAAAATTCAGCCAAAATAATTTTAATTTCTGGGTAAAATATACTGTAAACTAGATTGATAACAAGAATACGTAACTATATTCTTGATATAATTTTCCTGTAGTGTACTGATACATTAAATATTTTTTGCTAACATTACTAATTCTATCTGATGCCCAGATGTCACACCTTTTACTATCTTAGTTTTTATTGGTATTTGCTGGTAATAGTTGAATCAGAATAATATAATCCTCTTTAAACATGAAATTCGCCTAGCTAGTGATGTTTGTGAAAAAAAGGCGCTATTTGAAATTATCGCCAATCTGCCGGAGTAATTACACATTCGGATGAATAATAACATTATAAGGTTTCAAAGATTTCATAACCTAAGTGCAACACTTTTTACTCTCCTTTGATTACATATATGATTATGAAATAAAAGGTATTCCTTCAAAGATTTAAATTAATAAAACATTTGTAATACTATAGAAAAAATTGAGATACTCAAGCTTAGAATTCTTTCAATATTTCTACACTATAAACTAGTGTTCATACAATCCATATAAAAGTACAGAAATTTTCTAAATAATAATTTTTCAGAAAACAAACATCACTACACAGCATGCTTCTGAATTCGTTTGGAATTATGATTTGCCGCAGATAATTCCTATTATTGATATTTTCACCACTGAGATTTGAGGTGTTACATTTCCATATTCTTTAATTTCAAAATAATAGAACAGATTTGAACCTAGAAATAGTTCATTATTCCACATGCAGTAGCATAATTTTTGCAATATAATTTCCTTACAATGTGTTCAATCTCCCAATATAGTTTTCAGATGTTCTTATCTTTTGTGATAAAAACTGGAAATGTGAAAATTGTATATATACAATTTGATATTTTATAGGTATATTATCGTTTCCTAAACCAAAAATATAAGAAGAATGATGCATAACTGTTAAATAATTCTTGGAAAATGATAAGAGTTGAAGATGCACCTGGATATAACTTTTTGTTAGCTCTGTGTGGTGGCAAAAGGCTGGTAAGGTTAGGCTTGAGGTTAACACTTCAACTATCATTGAAAATGTTTGTTTTCTTTGACCAGGCCATTTATATCAAGTGGCTTTCAATATGATGATTTTCAAATGTCAGTTGTCACTTATAAAAATATCATTCATGAAGGATTACAGTGATATTTTGGTATTCTGGCAAATCGGCAATTTACGGTTAGTCTTCAGGGCCATACTGTTCTATTTATGATAATATTGACTAGTTTCGTAGCAAAACAAAAATTATCTGTTGGTCCTATGGGATCAGCGTGACTGGTTCAGTGAGTTTGCTAGTGGTCCGATGGGACAAGCGCAGCAGTCAACATGTGATTATATAATATTTCATTTTTAACCTTACCATTGGTCTTTTATATCGAGGAACATAAAAAGTGTCTTGAATTTATAAACCCTTCAATTTAGACAAGAAAAAAATGATTTCATATCAACAATTAGATTGAACGCAATGTACATGAAACCTATAATTGAGATTTTTCTTGCTTTTTTAGTTCTCTGTTTATACTCTTCATAATAAATATTTCTTCAAAACAATTCCTTGAGATGTGTGCAATTTAATACATCCTTGTTACAGAGATGGGTGCGACATGCGAACCTCTGAGCACCACCGGGGAGCCCATATGTCTCATCTCAGGGGCCACACCCTCGGCAGACTGCCTTCGCATCATCACGAAGCAGCAGTCCCCGGACCTAATAATGGCAAGTACGCGACTCTGAGCAAGCAATGCAAGACACTTGAGAGTTCAGACTTCTACTGAGATAGGTGAGTTTTGGTCACAACCAGTGGGAACATCTCTTGAGGTCAATTTAGTCAACTTCGATTTAGAAATAGTATTCGTAATAGGAATAAGGCAAGTGATAAGCGTAAGAATAATTATATACTGAACCCATTTCATACAACGAATTTAGATTCAGCAAGAACTTTAAGAATGACAGGGCAGGTATGACAAATGATAGTTCGCTCAGTTCTGTATTCTAGTGAATACAGGGGTGCGTGCAAGCTCCATAACTTTTTTCTAACCAAGCTATAAACTTGTTTTTTTTTAAACGATAGGTCCGACAATGAGGCACATTCAAAAAATATTTCTGTTTATATAAACAATGTCCCAAAATAAGACCGACAGACAGACAACCCCAGAACACCCTAACTACACAGAAGCGTAAGGGGCGAATTTTCGTGAACTTCTCTGCTGGGTGGTACATCTGTCACTTTTGAATGGCAAATTTGAATTAAATGAAGTTCTAGGCGCATCTAGTTTCAGCATACTTCTCAGTTTTGTTATCAATTCGATTGGAAAATATATTCCGGGTTTCCTTCTCAGTTGTAATACATTTATTAACAATCACTGCAGAGAGCGAAATCAAAATGAACACTTTAAATGCAAATAGGAATAAAACCAGCGGGAAGTTTGAATTTGACATTGACAAATGTACCACTTAGCATAGCACAAGCGCTCTCAAATAAAGATTGGGCGGGAAGGCGGACTTACGCTTCTGTGTAGTTAGGGTGTTCTGTGACACAACTAAGTTCTGTTTTTTTTAAACGGTAACCCCCTACTTTTTTATATTTTTGGTTTCGCCACTAAATTGTCGATATAACGCACCCAGGATTCTTAAGACTTATCTGCAATAGTTTTTGAGTTATGTCAATTTATGTGTCAAAATAGTGTCGTGCATAGATCCACAGAAAAATTCATAACTTCAGAAGCATTCAAGATAACTCAACGACCTTTTTTCCAGTCGATTCCTTAGGCTTTAGCGCATCTTTTGAGATCCAGAACTAATAGTTGATGTTCCATCGTCTACTACGATTTTTTGAAAATGAAAAAATACAAATGGCAATAACTGAACTTTTTCAAATGCAACACCCTATATCTTATTGCATCATTGCATGGCATTTTTCATGAGCATTCTGCTGAAATAGGGTTTGTGAGGTCTATTTTGTAAAATTTGCGAGATTTGTTGCAAATAAGAAATGTTTGTGATTTTTTTGAAAAAAAAGCACTTGAGTAGACCACTGTTGTAAAATTTGACACATCCATACAATTCTGAAAAGAATAAGTTTCAACATGAAATTGTAATAGAAACAGGAGTACATCACAAAGGAAACAATTTTAGTAATCTTTACAAGAACAGGAAAGGATGATTAACAGGAAAGAATGTAAACATTTTGAGGGAAGGCTACTTATAAATGCTCAAATAGGTCACCATCATGTTCCACACAAGCTGCTAGTCTTCTAGTAAGTGAGCCCCAAACTCTTGCAAGCATTGCTCCATCAGTTGAACAGAAGGCTTTCGTGATACTGTTTTTCATATCATCTGCAGTTGTTGGATGATCTCTGAAAACCATTTCCTTCCATACCCCCAAAGAAAGATAACTATAGGAGTAAGGTCTGAGGATCATGTGGGCCAAGGAAGAGTACCTCCTCTGCCTATCCAACAATTAGGATAGTGGTAAAGTCTGGGGATCTCATGGGTAAGGAATAGTACCTCCTCTGCCTTCCAAGATACCCCCAAAGAAAGAAATCTATAGGAGTAAGGTCTGAGGATCATGTGGGCCAAGGAAGAGTACCTCCTCTGCCTATCCAACAATTAGGATAGGGGTAAAGTCTGGGGATCACATGGGCCAAGGAATAGTACCTCCTCTGCCTATCCAACACTTGGATAGGATGGATCTGAAAATTCTCGCACTATCCTATGGTTATGCACTGCAGCACAATCGTGTTGCAACCACATGGTCTTTCTTGTGTTCAAATCCATTTCTTCTAACATTATGGGAAGATTTTTGCAAATAAAATGTAAATAACTTTCACCTTTCAGCTCATTGTCGAATAAGTAGGGTCCAATAATGTGATTTCCAATAATTCCTCCCCAAACATTAAGCGTGATCAGCAGTCCTCAACCAGTGAGGATTTTCGATTGTATAATAATGAATATTATGTCTGTTTACCGACCTGTTGTTCTTAAACGTTGCTTCAGCCATTCATTTGAATAGAAAACACAACTTATCTGCAAAATCATTACCATACAATTCTTGGAGTAGGTTCAGATGATAAGGGTCAAACTTATGTTTCACTATTATTCTGTTCACACTACTTTGTGAAATATCAAAAAACATTCTGACATTACTGTAACGTAAATAAACTTAACTTGGTTTAACTAATTTATTTAACACTTAATCTACAACTTAATTTATATTACTACGCCACTGAATAGCTCGATCGTATGGGCTCGTTCAGACTGTGTACTCCCTCTTGAGGGCTGTCTATTTATCTCCGATACAGCATTCTCGATGTTTCGAATTCGGACGGTTGGCGACTAGCATATTCCAATTGTTTCCAATATTGACCGTTGTTTTTTCGCGGCAGAGCGACTGGATGGTTCTCGAATATCTCCGGGGATGATCTCATCGCTGTCGATGGCAACACGTGAGGCGACAGGTCCGGCCTAGGTTCGTTACATTGCCCCCTTCTTAAAGACATTTCGTCCCGAAATTTCATCCTTGGAGTGTGACGATATCTGCATGACTCCCCATATCTGCACCGTGAAGTTCGATGGAAGTAACACTCCACGGTCTTCATGATCGGTCGTGGAAGAGGGTTACAGCAAACCAAAATCTTGACGCTGGATCTGAATATCGCCTCCAGCATACTTCTTATGACTCTCCAGTCCAACCCATCAATACCACAGGACAGTTTTGGAATTGCTAGATCCCACCAGATTCTGGTCCACCATAGTTTCTCTTAGTTTTGTGAGACTCTTCCAGACATCTTCATAGGGCGGGTTTATGTTTGGTAATGCTTCTTGGTAACTAGGTAGTAGATGTTTCTCTGGCCTTTCTTCAACTGTAGCACCCACCAACTTCTGGATTCTGCTCCGCAGTGTTTGGAGTTGACCAAATTTCTTGGAGAACACTCGGCGATGCCCCCGGACATTGAAGGTCTTCTGCCACACAGTGCGCTAGTGCGTAGTCAGCAGGCACCTCGAAAGGTCTCGTGACTCTCTCTGTAACCCCATGTAGAACTTTCTGCCCGTTTGAATACAAGGACATAAACTTCTCGAACGTCATATCATCCTCCGGTGGCTTGAGGGTGCGAACTTGGTCATGGTTTCCAGCGTAAGGCCAACCTGTTGAAATGGACGACCCTTGGTTTCCCTCGGGGTGGCTTATGGATTCGGTACACAAGGTCGTTTATCTTTTTCACGATTTTATCACGGGCCTTCCCACGAGTTCCCGAACTTTGGTGATAGTCCACGACGACGTTTGGGGTTGTACAGCCAAACCAGGTCATCAACCTTAAATCCTCCAGCGTCGGCCTTGATGTCATAGGTCTTCTTCATTTTATCGCTGGCACTCTGGATGTTCAACCGGACTCGTTCGTGGATGTCGTCCATTCTCTGCCGAAGTTTGCTGACGTAGTCCTCTCCCGCAGTGTCTTGTCCTGGCGGTATCCCAAACTTCAGGTCACAAGGCAGTCGCAGTTCTCGGCCCATTATAATACTAGCAGGAGTTTGACCGGTTGACTCGTGTACTGCGGATCGATAGGCCATCAGGAACAAATGAAGATACTGGTCCCAGTCTCTTTGATGGTCAGAGACAACCTTGGACAAGTGGCGGTTGATCGTCCTGTTCATCCGTTCCACCATTCCATCGGACTGCGGATGTAGGGCCGTGGTTCTTGTCTTGCGGATGTTCAGCAGTAGACATATTTCTTGGAAAAGGTTGGATTCGAAATTTCTGCCTTGATCCGAGTGCAGCTCCATTGGAATACCGAATCGACATATCCACTCTTTCACCAAGACGTCGGCGACGGTGATGGCTTCCTGGTTGGGCAGGGCATAGACTTCCGCCCACTTACTGAAGTAGTCCATTGCCACAAGGATGTATTTATTCCCGTGGTCGGATACGGGAAACGGGCCGGCGATGTCAATGGCGATTCTCTCGAACGGGCTGCCTACGTTGTACTGACGCAACGGGGCCTTGGGTCGTATTCGAGGTCCATTGCTACAGCGCATACAGCGCACTTCCTGCACCAGTCCTGGACGTCAGCTTGACAATCGGCCCAGTAAAACCGTTGCCTCACTTTCTGCAGGGTCTTCGTCACTCCCAGATGTCCTCCGCGACTCCATCATGGATTTCCCGCAGCACTTCCTCTCTTCTGTTCCTGGGAACAATTATTTGGCGTCTGTCTTCCCACCAATATCGGCCTCCAGCACACTTTCAGGATCCCATTGTCCAGAATAAGAGAGTTCCATTGTGCCCAATAGGACTTAACAGCCGGCGAGTAACCTGCGACTTCCTGCCATGATGGTCTTCGCGACAAGGCATCTGCATTCTTATGGCTAGTTCCGGCTCGATGTTCGATCTCGAAATCGAATTCTTGGAGTCTCTCGATCCAAGCGTGCTACTTGACCCTCAGGATTTTTGAACTGTAAGAGCCATTTGAGAGCTGCATGGTCAGTTCTCAACAGGAATCTTCTTCCATACACGATACTTGTAGAAGTGTTCCACTCCCTTTACAACAGCTAACAGCTCTCGCCTGGTGACACAGTAATTGCGCTCTGGTTTGCTAAGCGTCTTGCTGAAATAACCAATGACCTTCTCCTGTCCCTCCTGGATCTGAGATAGGACAGCTCCAAGTCCCACGTTGCTGGCGTCCGTATCCAAAATGAATTTCCCTTTGGGTAGGGGATAGCTCAGTATAGGTGCGTTGATCAAAGCTCCTTTCAGCTTCCTGAATGAGTCTTGACATTCTTCGGACCACTGGAACTTTGTTTGGCCTTCCGTGAGCTTGGTCAGTGGTTTAGCGATGTTGGCGAATCCCAGCACATATCGGCGATAGTATGTGCATAAACCAAGGAAACTTCGAAGTTGGTGAATGTCTTTTGGGATGGGCCAATCCTTAACAGCTTTGATCTTCTGGTCGTCCACTGCTACTCCTTCCCAGAGACAACGTGGCGAGGTATCGTACTTCTTTTGGAACAGATGGCATTTCTTAGGGCTCAGTTTCAATCGGAGTTCCTCAGTCGCAGGAATACTTCCTCCAAGTTTTTCACGTGGTCCTCAAACGATCTGCCGACCACAATTATGTCGTCGAGATACACTAGACACGTGTTCCATGAGAGTCCCTTCAGTACTGTTTCCATCAATCTTTCGAATGTGGCGGGAGCATTACAGAGCCGAATGCATAACGGGAACTGCCACAATCCTGAGCCGATGGTAAAAGCAGTCTTTTCTCGATCTTCCTGAGCCAGTTCTACTTGCCAGTATCCACTCTTCAGATCAAGGGTCGAGAAAATCGTGGAACCAGCCAACGTGTCTAGGGTGTCATCTATTCTCGGAGAGGGTAACTGTCCTTCTTCGTGACATTATTAAGTTGGCGATAGTCTACACAAAAGCGTGTCGATCCATCCTTTTTCTTCACCAGTACGACTGGAGGGACCAGGGACTGTCAGATGGTTCGATAACTCCTTCTTTTCCCATATCGCTGACTATTTTGTCAGCCTCTTCCTTCTTGGCAAGAGGAAGTCTTCTTGCTGATTGCCGGATCGGTCGGGCACCCCAGTATCAATCTTGTGCTGGACCACATTAGTTCGACCTCCTTTTCCTTGTCGGTATCGAAGATGTCTTGGTACTTTTAACTAAATCTCTTAGTTTGGGCTGTTGAGCTGGTTTTATATCTTTGGAAGAGATGGCAACTAATTTTTCTAGTTCTGTGGGCAAGTTGTTGGGTTGGCTAATCGTACCTCGTACCTCCGGATCACTGAGAAACTGACGAGCAGTGCCCTAATATTGTTCCTTTCTTCAAGGTCACTGGAAATAATTGACTTCATGACCCTTACGGCACAAATTTTCAGCAACAAGGTCTTCCCTAGTGCAATCCCTCGTCCAATTTTCTCATCATGAAGTTTGGGCTCGAACATCACCACGTTCCACTGCTCGCACTCCCGTCCAGGCGAGCCTCCAGAATGGTTTCAGCCCTCTCAGGTACGCACATCTTCAGCCAACACACACGGATCAACCCTCACTTCTCCCATGAAGACCAGCTCTTCTCCGTTGACACGTAGGGACGCCGTCTTTGAAATCCAATTCAAACCCTCTGGAATTCATGATGTCCATTCCGATGATTGCATCGTCTTCGATGTCGCTACAAGTGCCTGATGTTTCACTTTAGTGCTGCCCAAAATTATTTCAATCGGTAGCTCGCCATATACAGTAGCTGGCTCCCCGTTGCTGTGCGTAGCTTCAAGTTGTCGGTTCAATCGTTCCGGTGTTCTGGCAAAGGAAGGCCGAGAATTGTCCTAGTCGCACCTGTATCTAGCAGCATGGTGCAAGGCTCGTTATTGATGAGACCGTCTACGAAGACACCTTTGTTCTGTCGTTGAAGGATAGCGACATATGCGTTGTTAACCGGGCTTGCGGACACATGCCGACGATTGCCCTTCTGTCGACCTTTTTAGTTTTCCTGCATCGGTCGAGTTTCGAATGTTGGACATTTGCTACGCACATGTCCAATTTTCCAATTCAGCATCTTATCTGTCTTTTCTCAGGCAAACTTCCTTAATCACTTTTCTTATGGCAGCTTCCAATTAGCAGGCTCCTGAGTCTTCCTCAATCGTTGAACTTTACTTGGTTTTGCAGATTGTTTGCTGCTCGAATTCAAAGCGCGTGCCAGTGCGTCTACGAGATGTGTTGGACGAGGGTAATATCAACGCTTGTCTGGTTTCTTGGTCACGGAGTCCATCCAGAATGCTTGAACCGCTAGTCGCTCCATTACATTTTCTGGTATGGCTGGATATGCGAGACGAACCAAGCGTGCAATGTCAGTTTCGAATTCTTGTAAGGATTCGCCCGATTTTGGCAGCGATTTTTCAGCTGGGAGTGGTATACGTGTTCCAAATGGGCGTGGCCATATCGTAATTCTAGATGTTTAATCAGCTGATCATAGTCCTCCTGTTCTTGGGCGGTGAGAGTTTGTAGAATATTTGTCGCTTCTCCACGTAATGCAAGTGTCAGTGCTACAGCTCTTTCCCTGCATTCCATCCGTTTGCTTTGGCCGCTGCTTCAAACTGCCGGCGGTAATTTGCCCATGGAGTTTTCCGTCGAACTGAGGCGGCTTCATGGAAAGCTTCCTATTTCTGAAATGACCTTGACATCTTTTATACCCTCTTGAACTTTATCCAGTTCAAACTCAAGTCACTTGCATTTTCGTTAACCATCTCTGTGGAGGCGCACTATTAATTCGTTTTCCAGCTTACTGATCGTTTCCTTTATTTTGTCCATTTCTGCCTCGACCCCCATCTTTGATTTTATCTACCTCCGTGTTCATTTGCTCCCTAATTTTATCTATCTCTGTCTCAACGGTTCCCATTCTTTCTTCTGGAAATTAGCCACACCACACAATTATTTTTTTAGGCCTTCTGTGTTTCCAGGAACTTCTCTTCCAGGCTTCTTGAATTTTCTAGAAGCTTCTCTTCAATTCTAGAATTTTCTTGAGCTTCTCTTCAGATTTCTAGAATTTTCTTCACTTCTCTTCAGATTTCTAGCATTTTCTTCCAGGCTTCTTAGATTTCTAGAAGCTTCTCTTCAGATTTAGAATTTTCTTGAAGCTTCTCTTCCAGATTTCTAGAATTTTCTTGAAGCTTCTCTTCAGATTTCTTGCATTTTCTTAGTTTTGAATTTTCTTCCAGAGTCCTGAATTTTGTTGCAGCTCTTCTTTCAAAGTTCTATTATCGGACTCAAATCACCTCCGGAACTTCGAATAAAAATGTTTCGGGGTCCTCACCTTCTTGTATAAGTCCTTCTGCAAGTTTTCCTGGAGTACTTGTTTTTTACCCGTTGTTTCCAGTTCCCCTTTCCTCCAATTCCTGTTTCAATTCCGCTACCTTCAAATCCATCAAGGCGCACTTTTCTTGAACACATTTTGTCTTTGACGAGGTATCAGTCTGTTTTACGAAAAGTTTATCAGTTTGTTAAAATTCCTTCGCGAATTCTTTTCCACGGGCCACCAGTCTATTGTCTGTTTCACGCGAACAGTGTATCAGTTTATATTCCCACGCACAATTGTCCACTTCGCGAAAACCATGTCCCACTGTCTATTTTGGGCGTACAAAAGGTCTATCAATTTATTTTCTGACTATCCACTCCACGATCACTTGTTTATTTTCAAAATCTCGCTTCCGACACCAATTGTAACGTAAATAAACTTAACTTGGTTTACTAATTTATTTACACTTAATCTACAACTTAATTTATATTACTACGCCATGAATAGCTCGATCGTATGGGCTCGTTCAGACTCTGCTCCCTCTTGAGGGCTGTCTATTTATCTCCGATACAGCATTCTCGATGTTTCCAATTCGGCGGTTGCCCAGCATGTTCCAAATTGTTTCCAATATCGACCGTTGTTATCTGCGCAGACGTGACTGGATTGTTCTCGAATATCTCCCGGGGGTGACCTCATCGTTGTCGATGGCAACGCGTGAAAGGGGACAGGTCCAACCTAGGTTCGTTACAATATTCTTTTATGAAAATCCCGATCCATGTATGTTATTGCGGAAATAGAATAATTTCATTGACACTTTGGAGAACGATGCTAGAAGAATCTTCGTACATCACCCAATTTAAAAGTAGTGTTTTTCCCTAGCGGTCTCCTTTCCGAGATATGAGTTCGATAGGATTGAGCTCACAAGGGGTATGGGGGTAATCGTAATACAACCATCTTTTTTCTTTAGCCATTTCGTCAACTACGTACTGTTTGTAGTTTGCTTTGATTTGCCTCCCAATGGATATTAATTTTTTTGGTGTTATCATGTGGGAGATTTTTCTGCTGAAAAAATTTAAATTTTTTTCTATTTTGATATTGGAAACGCTTGGCCTGGAATGGTAGCTAGCGTTGTCCATGACAATAACGGCATTCGCGAAAAGCTCTATCTTTTTGTCAAAGTGGTCCTCAAACACATCCGCATTCATCTCCTCTGGTAATTTTTTGATTTTCGGGACGTTGCAGCAAACCACCATCGAAAAAACCATGCTATTTCAATATGGGTGATAATTAACCCGCTTTTTTCCGATCGGTGTCGGTACAGTGGAATATCCTTCCGCGCTGCTTGGCGGAATTTTTTATGTTAGTGTCGACCCATGTTTTCTGCACATGTGTCAGGGTTAAGCCATGTTTCGTAAAATAAAAAATTGTCCTTCCTTCAGATCGATATTTCCCTGGCCGTCCTTAAATAATTTCTTCTCCAACGTACAATTTCGTCTTAATCTATAAAGGAGGGACTTTCTATTCTGTTTTTCCCAAAGAAAGCCTATCTCATAAAATCGTCGTCTTCTAAATTAACTGTAGAACTTTGTCTATTGTTGTTATCTCTTTATTTATAAAAAGGGGGTGAACTTTCCTTCGGATGCGGTCCTATAAAGTCATCGATTGATAGTGACTTCCTTCCTGGGTTTGGTGCCCCTGTCTCCACTTTTCATCTCGTTTAAAGCCTTTTAATTTCTTTCACTCCACTCTCGTCGTATTAGAACTTAGGACTATCTGCGAACGGAACTCGTGGGTTGTTGATAAAAAAAGACATCATGCATTTTAAGCACTATAGTTTTTTCTCTTACAGGTATGCAACAGATGTATTAAACCCAATACATTGGTGTAAAGTTTGCACCTGATGCCATTTTCATAAACACTACTCAAAGATCAAAAAGTATTAAGAATAAGCAGTGCTCGTCACGGAACCCTCCACAGCAAAACAATATTCTATTGTATTTTATGGGAAACAGCGACGGAAAAACCAAAATTTCCCCTTTATTTTTTTTGCTTTAATCCAATTGATCCTTTAATGGGGCAGGTTCATCCCTTTGCATTCATTATCCTTCATAATAACAATTTCAATTGTTTTGGGTTTTAAACCCTTTTAAGAAATAAGCAAATTTTTCATTATGATATTAACAAAAGAACCCTCTTTTTGTAATAATGTCAATTCTTAGAAACAGATTCAGTTAAGGGTGTATCTCAGGAATTTCCATCTAAATATTTTATTTCGACCTGACTTTTACTATAATAATTGTGCTCAAATATTAACCTCAATTCCTTCATAATTACAAATTGGGGAATAGTTATTATTATATATTTCATTTTGTAGATATTTAACATATTCTCTAATTTGCTCTTAAGTAAATCCGTCTTTACAGTATAAAGTTCGAAAAAATATCATTAAATTTTTTTAAATTTTTGGAAAAACCCGCCTATGGTTTATGTTTATTTTATACCTGAGATCACAAAGTCGTTCCATGGAAAAAAGGACAAAGTAAAATTTTTTGCCAGTCAAAATCATGAACATATATTCTACCATGCATGAATTCATTTAATCATGTCAAAAAGAAAACCCATTTTCAGACTCAGAATAATTTGATGGCTGGGCACAAATTCTGACGAAACGCGGCCGGTCCCCATCCCCGACAAAATATGTGACGTGAACTCGCTGCTTTTACACTGATGTAGGTTTGAAGTCTCAAGGCAATTATCCGGGAGTGCTGTAAACATCTCCCTATCTCCCCGCCAATGATTCTTTTCAGAATAATCCCAAAAACGTTGAAAGGGGAAAAATTCTCAATTGAATATTGATAAAAATTTTTCTGTGAATTGAAAATCCACTTAAAATAAGTTATTTTTGTGAATGTCTAACGAAACAACTACTTCGTTTTTGGGCATATATGAATACTATGAAGAATAAATCAGTCTCCCCAAACTCAATGATCTTCAATGATAATGAACTGAATCAACCCAATATTTTGAATCATTCCTTTTTTTTCCAATTATCTTTCAAAACCCCAACAATTTATAAAGCAGACGGGTTCCTCACAACTCCCCCCACTTTATCCACCCCAGTCATTCAGAGATTTTTCTGAAAGGGTTTGAAAAAAATCAAACCTAAAATGACAAAAGGGCCCCCGACATATACCGTCTTTTCTTAGAGATTGTGCAGGTATTCCAAAACCGTTGGCAGTCTTTTTAAGTATCTCTTCGAACAAATATTTTTCGATTCATGGAAAAATGCAAAAATATGTCCTGTATTTAATCGTAAATTATGGCCAATTCTTTTAAAGTAATTTTGAAGTTATTTGAAATGGTCCTTCATGATTTTTTATCTGCACATGTCAACTCACAAATCATTGAAAATCAATGGTTTTATGATCTACTATCACTAATTAGTATGCCCCAACTCCTCTCTAGCAAAAATTTCTTTGGAACGGTGGGCGGGGAGATGTTATTATACAGATTTTCGAAAACTTTCGATCGACTCGACCATGGGTTACTGTAGTAAACTCTCCTGCTTTGGACTACAAAACCCCCCCCGATTTCTTCATTCACATTTGACGAACGAAAAATGCATGTTCAGTACAATGGGTTCAAGTCTCGAAATATCACCCCAGTTCCCCAGGGATCAATTCTGGAAACCCCTTTTTTTACCATCTTCATGACTTTCCTGACCCTGCGGGCCAATGTTTTTATATCTGACGATTGTAAACTATCAAAATCAATTACCTCAGGTTTTTACATTCTTCAAAGGATCTTGAAAGGGCAATATCTGTTTTAATTCCCAACTTTGCCCCCAACATAAAAAATGTAAATATATGTCCTTAGGAAAAAAACATATAATTGAGTATACCTACCATATAAATAATTTACTAGATAGATTTTATCAGTTCAAGGTTTGGGTGTGATCTTCGATGTTAAGCTAACCTTTGTTGATCATATAACAAAACGGTCACAAAGCTTATAAAACACGGGCATCATGAGAAATTCAAAATTAATGGAACAAATGGCCCTGAGTTAATTTTCAATGCTTTCGTTAGGTCCATACACTGGTTGTCTGGTCCTGGATATGATATTCATCAAATAACATTGAAAATATTCAGCAAAAATTTATCAAACACCTTTGGTAAAAGAGATAGGATTACCTAAATTTCACTATCAAGAGTTTGAAATCTCCTTATTGGTTTCCGGTACTTTTAGTGGTGTGGTTTTCTATACAAATTACTCAATAACAAACTTGATTGTCCTCATTTTACTATCTCTTGATTGCCCCTCTTTTTACTATCTCTCATACATGTTCCTCGATTGCCAGTGAGACAAATCTTTTTTTTTCTTCACACACCTCATTCTAACTTTTTTGAACCCTCACTTATATGTCTTCTCAAGTTTCCCTTTTTTCTTCTCCATTGTAAAGTTGATGATAAAAAAGAGCATTTTAGGAATTTCTTACTGTTATACTGACTGGTAGTAGGCAAATCAGTATATAAACTTTTTCTTCAATCACAAGGGTTTCATTATGTACTGTTTGCATATCTCTCCAATTTATAGTGAATTGTTTTTTTTTTCTATAGATTAATTTATACTATATCTAATGTTTTTTTGTACTTTTGTTTTTTTCCCATCCTGTAGTGGCTTCGGCTGTTGGATGGTGTATAATAAAAAAAAAATAAAAATAAAATTTCTGTGGCAAATGGATTCTCCGATGCCCGACTCTCTCTTTCTCCGCACACAAAAAAAGTGATTTATTCCCGAGTGATAAATCTAGATTGTTATCATTTGTATATATGTCCCATTCTCTGACATTTCGATTTGGTGCAGATGACTTCATAATCAAGCGTGTTACAATAATCTAAAAGGCTCAGCTAATGGGTTATCCTCGGCGTATTCAGATCTACTGTGAAAAAGGGACTGTATCAGTAGTTCAAAGTCTAAAGTTTGTTATAAATAGGTATGATGATAAAATGTTCGAAGAACTGTGTCACTAAGAAAATTGGGGAATAAAATGTATCCATGAGCCCCAAATTCTTTTGCTTTCACGAATGATTAATTATTATTTTTGAGGTCTTCATCGGACTGGATCTCAGCCGGGGCGTAAAATATATCTCAAAGAAATTTTATGTTTCATAATTTTTCCGGTATAAAAATCTTTTTTGTTTATGATTCATTATATTTTATTTTTTTAAAGGGATTAGATCACCCGAAAGCAATTGCATTTTTTTCAACGTGATTGGATTTGAATACTCGTTTCGGACGTCCATCGTCTCAATGGATTTATAAAAGGGTTTTTAGCGTTTCAAAATTTTTATCTACAAAACGTCTTCATGAATACTGACACGTTTAGATTTCTACTTACAATTTATATGTCTGTCGATGCAATGGTGCGTGTAATTCCCCATTGTGGGGTGCGTGTAATTTCGCGCGGTGTGTGGATCGTGAAATTTCCGCCCTCTGCAGTCCAAGAAATAGCATAATCATCATTCTATCTAGCTGTATAACTATCGTTCCACGGGAAATTTGATGGTGCTCGGTCCGGGGGTGGTCAGCAATTCCCGATTTTGACGTTTCTCCCCTTAAGCCATTTCTTTGCTCATCCCAAACTTACCGATAACGCCTCTGTCTCTCAATGTAGGAATCTCCGCATTCCCTGGAACTTCATAAATGCAATCACTGATTTTATTTTTTTTTTGTCGGTTTTGGGCTTCGGGAAACTCTAAAGTCTGCCGGTTGAGCAGCTCTTGATGTTGAACTTGTTTCCGATCCCTTTTGATCTTATCGAATACCTCTGATGTACGGAAGGCGGGTCACGTTGGGTTTTTTTTGCTCTTCAGATTTTTCGTTCTCTGGATTTGTTTCAATACTTCTCTAGGGTTTCTTGGGGTATAAATTCCCGGGGAAGGTCCTCTCGATGTGGTTTAATTCGGCATCTAGTGACTCTCGTCGTTGCCTATGTGCATCGCTCTCTCTACCAATTTTTTTCCCATCCCTCTCTTTGTCGAACTCCCGGGTGTTTGGGGGGTGGGTTTAGATACTGCCCGTATTTCTTCTTTTTAAGGAGTTTTTTCCCCTTTTTGTTAAAGAGGAAGGGGACCATTGCTCGACAGACATATATGGTAAAGTAGCACCTAAACTTGTCAGTATTCACCTGAAGACGTTTCAAAACAAACATTCGAAACGTCATTGAAAAAGTTATAAATTCATTGAGACGAAAGGGAATCAAGTTAAACGTCTACAACCGTCGAACAAAAGTGATTGGTTTAATATCATCTTGTGTTTTGGATATTTCATGATCAGATGATTCCATAATTATTCTTTTTGATATCAGGGTGTCCCTGGACTTCCTCTTTTTTCCCCTCGAATATATAGATGGGGTCAAAATATCACCAATTCTTCATATACTTTTTTTTCTAAAGCATTCGTTACCAAGTTACGGGCCCTCAAAGTTACAAAATGAAAAATGTTTTCTTTTTTAACTTTCAAAGTGAATATTCAAAATCATCTAAATTTGGTGATTGACTAAACAAATGGATTCCTTCGATGAGCTTTCATGCAGGAGTCAATTGTTCTGCTACAAACCCCGGAAACGGAAAAAGCCCACACCAAAAATTTAAAAATTACTGGGATTTGTCAATGGTTTTAACAAAAAAAGGGTTACCGGAATTTCCCCTGAAAAAAAATTCTCGTGTGGAGAAAGTCGATCAGACAACGATTCTTAATAAAAATGCAGTTTTACTCGACGACATCAAAGATCCACCATTATTTGAAATGAAAATTTTCTCAGTAGAAATACTAATGCTAATGTTAATTCAACAACATTTATAAACAGGGATAATACAAAATTTCTAAAAAAAAGGGTCGTAAAAAAAAAAGGGTACGGTCCCCTAGTTGAAAGTTTCCATTCACAATGTAGATAATTTTTCCAAAGGGAAATATCAAGTTATTTTAGATTCAATTGTTTTTGAACTAACAAGCTATTCCACTATGAAATATCAATTTAGTCCATATTTTGTATGTAGCTTGGAATAACCACGTTTGTGTTGTGTTATCTGAATCAATAATTTTTAAATGAGCATCAGAAACCTATCAGAAAAAGTTCCATACATCCAAGTCCACTATTCATAGAATAATTGGGGCCTTCTCCACCCTTATCCATACAGAAGGTACATGCCATGACACCTGAAGATTTTCCACACGACTGGAATATGCCAATTGGTTCCTGGATAAGCAAAGGGGGATATGACTTTTATTACTCGAGTTTTATTCACTGATGGGAAACGGGTTTCAGTGGGAAATGGGTAATCAACTCTCAAAATCTCCACATAGGGCGAAGAAAATCCCCATGGGATTTGCAAAAAAACACCAACGGAAATTCAACGTGAATGTTTGGGCTGGTATCATAAAACCATCTTATGGGACCATTCGTTCTGGGACCGATTGAATGGAGAACGTTATTTGGAGTTCATTCAGAACGATTTGAATGGATTTTTTTGGAACATGTTCCACAAACCAAGAGATATGTGGTTTTGTTGATGGCGCTCCTCCCTCATTTTGGTTTGATTGTGGGGATCATCTAGAAGATTTTCCCCAATAGATGGATTGGTAGAGGGTGGGCCATGTTCTGGCCACCGCGGTCTCGGATTTAAATCCATTGGATTTCTTTCTGTGGGGGGCATCTAAAAGACTCGTTTACGCTACACCTATTCCCACCAGGAGATGCCTTGTTGAATGGAATTACATTTACATTGTAAATAAGAGGGGCCCTGGCATGCTATTTCAAGGTGCAGGGAGGGTGTTTGCCGACTGAGAAAATGTATTGGGGAGAGACGGGGGGTCATATCAGGCAGTTTTGTAGCGGATTTTGCATTTCTGTTCGCTCTTGAGGCTTGCGATTGATTATTTACACCATGGGTTTGTAAGGTAAACGTGTTTGCATGATAAAATTCTTTTTGAACATTGTACCTATTATTTCATTTTCATTACAAATTAATCTTTTCGAATAATGGTAGACATCTCAGGTTGGATATCGTCGGGAAAAAAATGCATTTTATCAAAATCGTTGCTCCGATCGATTTTTTCCACGCAATTACTTTATTCAGAAAATTGTCCAGGTAACCTTGTTTTGTTAAAACATATTGACTAGTCATTTCAAAGTTTTGGGGGGGGTGGACCATCGGGGTAGTCCGTTCCTGACTTTGAGCAAAACAACTGAGTCCTGCGAAAGCTCATCGAAAAGGGAAATTTATTTGTTAGTCAATCACCAAAATTTAGATGATTTTTGAATATTCACTTTGAAAGTTATCAAAAGAAAAACATTTTTTATTTTTGTAACTTTGAGGGGCCCCTAACTTGGTAACGAGGCTTTTAGGAACAAAAGTACTGGTGATATTTTGACCCCTCTATACATTCCAAGGAGGAAAAAAAAATTAGGGACACCCAAAAAATGTATTAATTAAATTTATCAATACTTGTTTTTTAATTCGGGAAAAGAATTTTCAAAATTATTTTTCCCATATTAGATACTTGTTGGGGAGTTACCTTTTTATTTTATATTCAACTTTTTTTTACGGATGTTAATTTTTGCGGGGTGACAATGAAATTTAAATTTTTAAACATTTCCAATGGGTCAACCCATTTCTGAAAGACAATCCAAACACACACAAAGAAAATCTCCCGTTATAAGCAGAACACTATACGCCACTTAGGTAAGAAAGGGTTAAACTAGTAACAAAACAATAACGTCAAACAAATTAACCAATTTTGTAATTACAATGATGAAAATCCAGTTTGATATATTTTTTCATGTATAAGATATGACCGAGGTGGCCAGGTGGTTAAGGCGTTGGACTCTAATCCAATGGGCTCTGCCCGCGTGGGTTCAATCCATCCTCGTCGGGCATTTTGCGTTTTTTAATTTCCATTCCAGACTTCCTCTACTCGAAAATCCAAATTGAGGTCCAAACAATTATGAAATTTCATGGAGAATTATATAATATTTTTATTTTTTAACCACAAATATTAAGATATATAATATAAAAGAATATGAAAGTGAATCATCATCAGTCAAAATTTGACAATTTGTTAACCGTATGACGCCCTGCTTTCGATCAATAAATTTGTAAAAGGGGGGCTCTTCTAAATAACAATCATCAGTTTTTTTCCGTAAAATCGCAAAATGGGCACAAAATGATTTCTGAAAGACATCAAATTCTGCAACAGTTTGAAAAAACTGCCGAAAAACCAGAAAACTGATGTGCCCAAAGAAAAAAATTTAAGATCAAAGGATAGTGATGTCCACTCGAGTTAAGTATACAGGGTGAGTCAAATTACTTTAAAACCAAATTTCGGGGGGTGATTCCTCACAATATTCTAATACAATTGTCCAAATGAATATATGCCCGGGGAAACGGTTCGTTTCCAAGATAATCAGTTTTAAAAAGTTTTTTTTTTTATGTTCGTTTTTAATAGCCCAGAAATACTGACCTTATCTAAACGAAAATTGGTATTGAGGGGTTCTCGGGTTCAATTCAACCTGCTTATTATTGTTCTTACTCGTAGGGGCGCCACCTACACGTCTTTCTTTTTTTTGAAGATTCTTACCTTTTTTTAGCGTACTTCTAGCACATTTTTCTGGTTAAAAAAACAATTCCCCCAATCATATCTACGTCTTTGTTACAAAGTTGCTATAAGCAACCGTTTTCCTAGATATTTGGACTTGAAAATTTCAAGTCGTTATTTGATAATCGATGCGTGTTGAAGTTATTACCATTATTTTGCATTTTCACAAGAATGCTTGGGAAAATGAATTTGACTTTTTAAAGTAGTTTTGGTAATTATATATTATGTTGACAGTTAAACGTTTTGTTGTTTTTGTTGATGTTTCAGTAAGTTTTAAAACACTAATTTTGAAAAATGGATTATTTGAACAAAAAAATGCCCCCTTATGCATTTCGTTTATGGCCTTGCGGATGCCCAATGCGCCGAAGCAAGACCATTTACTATGAGCGATTTCCCTTCGGTACTGCCTTCAGCTCAACATTTACCGTCGTTTGGCAAAAAAAGGAAGCTTTAAAGAGGGCAGCTGATATTATTGGAAGACCACAGCAAGGTCCCAACCCCAAATGGAAGAAACTGTTTTGAACGCTCTCGAGGAGAATCAGAAAAAAATTACAATAATAATTGCGGGAACTCGCAATTCTACCCCAGTCCACGGTTTGGAGAAATTATCCACGATCAACAATTTTATCCACACCATAATCAAAGGGGTAAAAAACTCTTTTGCCACGAGATTTTTCCCAACGCATTACTATGTGTCAGTGGTTTTGATGAAAATTGGCTGGAAACCCCTCAATTTTTTGAGATTTTGTACTCTTCACGGACAGAAAAACTTCTCCCGAAATGATACCCCACAAACTTTCTTAACAACCATGTTTGGGCTCTGGAAAACCCCGCCCCCAGTTAGTGAAAGACATTATCAATTTTCTGTAAATGTATGGGCGGTAATTGTAATTACTTTGGAAGGTCCCTTTTTTTCTTTCGTTCCGACTGAATGGCCCAACTTACAGATACTTTTTTAGAAATGAATTGCCGGGGCTACCCGGAATTACCATTAAATTCGTATCCGCATGTGGGTTATGCTGAGGGGCTCCGGCCCATTTTAGCGTTAAACCAGGGGAATTCCTTAACACTGTCTATGCAAATCGATGGATCGGTAGGGTGTAGAAGAATCTAAACCCGGCGTGGGCACCGGGTCCCTAATCTAAACCACTATATTTTCAGTTTTGGTGACATTTGAATCCCCTGGTTTCAAAACTCCGGGAGCGAACGAGGAAGATCTAAGAAACCGAATAGTAGACGCCCTACAAAAAACCAAAACTCTTCTTAAACGTCAAAAAACTTCCAAACCATCGATTATCAAATAATCGACTTGAAATTTTCAAGTCAAAATATCTAGAAAACGGTTGCCCATGGGGACTTGTAACAAGGGTAGCTTTTTTCGTAGATATGATGGGTTTAATTTTACTGAAAAAATGTGTGGGTACGCTCAAAAAGTTATAAACCTTCAAAAAGAAAAAGACAGGTGGGCCCAAAATTATAAAACGTTTAAATCATTCGAATTCTACAACTCAAAACTTTCTCAATACCAATTTTCGTTCGATTAAGGTCAATTTTTTCAAATAATTTAAAAAAAAAAGAAAATAAAAATAAAACCTTCTAATTATCTTGGAAACAAAACGTTTCCGGACATATATTTTTGAACAATTCATACTAAATATTGGAATTTTCAACTCCGAAGTTTTCAAGTACTTCTATCCCTTGTCAAGCTAAAATCCTTTTAAACATTAATGTTTCAATAAAATAAACAATGTACGTATGTATAGTTTTCAAATTCGACCCAGAGGAATTTTCCATTTTGAATTCCCAATCGAGCAATCACAATGTCTTTAATTCTACAAAGGAGTATCGGGGATATCATTCAAAATGGTTTTTGTCCCATTCATTGTTCTATGTCGAACCGTTCAAAAGTTAACAGGGGGGGGGGGGCTATTCAATTTTTGCCGCCTCTAAATTTTGATATCTTAGTCCACAATCATATCACTTGAGCTTTGTGCTATCCATTCAGCCAGACACCCTTACCGAATGGTCATGTCGTTTGTTCTGGCGTTACAACACAAATACGACTACGCAATTGCCTAAAAATCTAAATCCGATGTTTTCTCACATTAAACCGTACCTAACAAATACGATGTACATGTATATTATTTAAAAAGCAACTTATCAGAAAGAAAAATGATCGCTGAGCTCATAAAAATTATTTTTTTCAGTTATGATTAATTACTTTTTATATAAAAAAAGTAATTTTAATGACATATCTTATGGATTTTTTGAAGATCGTGTTCACAGTAAACACGATAACTTTCGAAAAATCATTTTTCACTTCAATTTTTTTAATATACTCATTTGACTGGAAGAAGCCGTTGAATAAAAATTGCTGCTCAGTATTGTTTTATCTTATTATAATTAATTCATTTCCGATTGGCATTTTCTGAAAAAAGTTGGTTTTGTGAAAAGTTAACAAATGAACTAATGTAAACATTCAATTTAAATAATTCGTGTACGACATGAGCGCTTAAGGCATGCTCATTTGGATTTTCAAACTTTGTCTTACTACAAATAAAATAATTAACTCCATGAAGTATCAATTTTCTAATCAGCGAATTGTCTAACTTCATATTTTTGTGGAGGAAATTTTTTATTGTCAAGTCGCAGTCGTTCAAATATCGTTATTCGATTAATTCAAACCAAAAGAAACTATATCTCTATAAGATATTGAACTAGTTTTTTTATTTAATAAAAAATTAGTCAATTTTAGTCAGTATTTTTTTACGCATAAAGAAATAACTTTCTGAAATTGAATTTGACAATTTACAAACTTCTGCAGCAAGCATGATTAGACCATCGATATTATATCAAAGTTGAATTGTGTAAGGAGATCTCATAATTTTAGGTACACGGAGAAAAAATTATAGTAGTTATATCAGTGAAGAAAATATGTAAAAATAACTAAAATGTCGATTTTGTTAAATATTCTAATTTCTCCAATTTTCGAAATTCGTATTTTGTGCGGGTATAATAATTATTTTTTTTTAATTTGTTAATCGAAATAAAAAATTTTTTAACTAAATTTGCCGCCCCTTAAAATTTTCCGCCCTAGGCTCCAGCCTGCTGGTAAATCCGCCACTGGGGGGGGGGGACTATAAAAAGCCGCACTGTATGGCGGTAGATTAGAGTATATAACGTGAAACGTAAAAAATGTGTTTCTTATTTGATCCTAAATGTTCTATTGTTGAAAGCATTATTTATAACAGATGAAAAGTCTACCTCAATGTTGTCGTATGGTCCAGCAGCCTCTTCGTAATAAATAGCAGTATCGTCCACGACTTACTTCTCTATCAAATTTGTATCACAAGTTTTTCGCCATATTTAAAAAGCTTTATCTCGGCAATTTGAGTTGAGTGTATATTTTCCATCATTCATAGACTCATATAAAAGCTAATGGAGGTGCAATTTCATCTTTAATGTCTGAGAAATTTGAGATCTGTCATCCATTCCGGTACATTTGATATTCTCCAAATATTTAAATTAATTGCTTGACCTCTACCTCAGCCGTCTTTGATTAAAAAATGTATTGAATTCATGTTCAATTGTTTTGGTTTTTCATTAAATTCCTCGAATTTTTGTCCAATTTCAGTGAAATGTTCACAAAAAACGGATATTTCTCTGAGACAACTTGCTGTTCTTCCATACAGATTTGTTAAGTCTATTCCATTATTGAAGTAGTCTTTTTGCCTCTTTTATCAGATAATTCAACCTTTGCTATAATTTAAAACCGAAATCATTAAACTCGTGACCCGCCACCTTGACGTCCCCTCCAAAGGATGACATATATCTCGCTATATCTCGTGCTCATTGATATAACGAAGGCTGTGATATCTTACCACTACAGTTGTACGGGCTTTCCGGTATTTTCTTTTGATTTTACATTTGAATTTCATTTTGTTTTAAATTTCCGATTTGGTTTTTTTTTTTGTGAAATTTTTGGGTATGATCTGTTGAATTTTCAGCTTCTTTTCGCTAATCATTTACGTCGATCTCGGGTTGGGATTTCGGATTGAAACAATAGTTAGACTCTGACCACCAGTTAATGCTATGATTTCTAGTGAAAGAGCACGCAGCATAAAAGAAAAATGTCTAACGGTTTTGTCAATTCATCGACGCATAAATACAAAAAAAATACAAAAAGAATGTCAAAGTGGGATTCAGACCCACGCCCACAAAAGTGGACCAGAACCTCGAAACCTGCCTCGCAGTGCAAGGGGTATCCTTGAGTCTGGCGCCTTAGACCGCTCGGCCATCCTGACATATGATAATCGTTTACAAAAGGACATTCATTTTGTTGGTTCTTTTTTAGATTGGTCCAAGAAGAAATACATTTCTATTTCAATTATTAACGTAACATGTAAAATGTACTTTACGAAAAATTATAAAAGGTGTCCACAACTACAAAATACACTGAAAAAAAAAGTACTTCGCTGCAGAAATATTTTCTCGTTTTACCCACAACGTAGAGTTTTTCAGTTGCATGTTCGAATTTTATAGAGTGATTAACAGGATAAATGATATTTTATATAATGATTTGACGCCACGTCGGAAGGGTGTAATAGCAGTAGACATGTTGAAGAACACGAAATGTCCGTTTCCTTGACTATTATTTAGAGTTATGTTTTACATTACAAATTACAATAATTGTTAAACAAAAAGCTCTAAAAAATTTTTTCGCTTCGGGGAGATCTTTTGACAACTAATCTGATGAGATTATCAACTTGCAGTAGTTTTAATTGTTATAATATATTAATTATGAATTATTTACAACAAAAGTATAAAACAATGTCGAAAATATTTTTATGAAATGTATTGTTTTTATCAGTGTTTTAAGATATAGGTATAAAAGTATTACATGACATTCGATTCAAATATTTAGCGCTATTTCTTAAAACACATTTTTAAAATAAATACTCTAATTCCATTTTTTGTCATTTTATTTGTTATAAAATATTATAACTTAAAAAAAATATTTAAAAAATCATTGTTTAACAACGTAAATAACCATATGCAATAAAATGTGAAAAAATAGTAGTTTATGTAACAAGTACGCAAAATGAGGCTTTCGCGGACAAATCGTAATCGCTAGCCGAGTCCGTAATATGAAGATGAGTCCGCGAAAGCCATTTGCTTACGTGTTGCATACAATATTATTTTCTTCTGAAATCGCTCAAGAATGCCTACTTTCTCGTAGCAACTTTAGACCCCAAAATACGCTAATCTAGTATTTTAGTCCGTTGCTAAGCAACGAACTTTCCCGGATCGAAAACGGTCCGGCAAAATTTTTGCCGGCCTATGCCGTCAAAATCGGTCCCTACCGGTTTTTTATATACATTTTAGACACTAAATAAATACACGCAAACAACCAACTCACATTAAGAACATTTATTGAATACATTATTACAAATATGGAACGTTTATTATAACTATTTTTGTATATTTATAGTTATGTTGCAGTTTGTACAATTATTAAACATAGGCTAAACTCTACCTGAAAAGTCTTCTCTTTGTCACTTCCCCCTCTAAATTAATCTGTTATGTTACCTGAACAGTCAGCGACGTTATTGCTGTTTTCTTCTTCGGCAATAATACTAATAGTATTACAGATTTCTCTTTGTCACTTCCCCCTCTAAATATTTTATCTGCTATGTCTACTTTATTTGTAAACGATTCCTCTATATATCCTACGGCAACGGTTGAGGATTTCCATCCTTCATGCCTCTTTAAAGCAATTAAATCTGCCCCAGCATTAACCAAAATTGTCGAAGAGGACCGCCGGAAAAATGTATTCATGTGCATGGCAAATTTAAAAATTGTGCGACAATTTGAGGCATTTTGCCAAACTGATGTATTCCCACTACTTGCCTCCAACCTTTCCCATTTGAATATTTAAAGAAAAAGCGGCAACTTTCAAAATTTTCTGGACGACATGCAACATATTTTCTATACAATGGCATGTAAGTTTCGTTTATCACAAATGATCTTGGTTTGTTCGTTTTATTATTGGGTATTTTAATCAAAAGCTCAGATCCAAAATCTTGTATGTCAATCAAATTTAATTGATATAGTTCATCACAGCGACATGCACCGGCAACACCAAATATTAAGGTAACCTAAAAAGTAAACACTACATAAATATCTAGGTAGTTTTAAAATTCTTACATTCTAAACGTACCTTATTCATTAAGTATATATAATCTAGTACTTGAGTAATAAACGTTTCAATTGGTTCATCTGAGAAAACTTTTGACTTCTTTGGTTTATAGTTGTCACTTTGACGTTTCAGGAAAGCACGTAATTTCGAATATTTTGTAATATCAATATCTTCTATTGTACTAACTGTAGCTCTCAGCATGGAGTACTTTGACCTTCAACTTTGTAGATAAATCGGAAAAGAATGCAATCATGACTTTTTCAGATCGGGAGGTCGTCTTTTTTTCTTGGCAATAATCTATGAAACGTTCGTAAGCGTATTCATATTTTGCCTTGGATTTATTTGGCAATAAATTTAAGATGACATTTTCAGCAGCATTTACTAACTCTGGTGGTGTCCCGCAGACCTGGACATCATCATCACTGTCCATTTCAAATATTTTTTAGCGATAAGTAGGTATTAAACCGAAATAAGTAGCGAATCTCTGACTTTTGACACAATAATAAACAAATAGTGATTGTCAAGGAAACGATTTCATAGGCCATAAGATGGTAATAAAAAATTGTTATGCATTTATAAAAAATCCTTAATTTATGATAATGTTGATTGCGATTTCAGAAAAAATAGTATGTGTACTTAGTAGTACTATGATTTTATTTGTAGGCAGCAGCCGTGTGAAATATCGAATCAGATTTTTTATTATCGACGTGTCAAATGTCAAATATGTCAACTAGCCAATAACATTTGCGTTTGTTGTTATGTTCTCTAATTGTGTTTTCAGTAATTTTTTCCAGGATCAAACTATACTAACGTATTATGGGGATAAAGATAGTTCAATATAATAAACTTGTAAGTAAATATGACAACCATTCAGAAAGATACTCCAAATTTGAAAGAAAATTGTAAATGTATTCAGTATCATTGTATCAATCAATCAATCCATATGTACTTTATTGTCTGAAGAAATAAAATTTTCATTGACAAAGCATAGATTACAGATTTACAATAATGAACAATACAAATAAATAAGTAAGGTAGGTATAAAATCGATGAATAAACGAGAACAATAGACATCTGACAATATATAAAGATAATTTTGTATATGATTGTAAAGTTATAGAGCATGATGTTGATATTGGAGATTAATTGATAAAATTAAAGGTTAAAAAGTGTCAGAATAAAATTCTTCCAGGCTATAATAAGGTCGATCACATAGTAAAACATGCCCAGCCTTTTTGAAATGATCAGTGTTGGGAATATTCCTTATATAATATGGTAAATGCTTGAACATCTTGAAAAGAATCCCTCACTAATTGGTATTGGCAAGTTGATACTGTTATGCTTGCGTATAGAGTAATGGGAAGGAGTAGTATTGAAATTAAATACTTAAATATTTTTTGGTTAAGCATACTGTTTCGAGGATGAAAATGACGAAAACAGTTTGTATTGTAAGGGATACAAACAATGGTTTACCTACAGGGATTACGTGGCTTTGCTGTAGATAAATATATAATTGCTCGTTTCTGTAATATCATGGTGCTTTGCATGGGATTGTTATTGCATACTCCCCAAAATGGTATTCCATATCTAAGGTGGGACTCTATCAAGGCAAAGTTATTGAGACTCCAAGCTCTTTTGTTACAAGTATATATAGCAAAATCCTGATTTCCCCTAGTTTGACATTCGAATCGTGAATGATGTCGCCCACTTCGTGGTAATCCTGAATAGTAAGTGACATTTGGAATAAATGAAATATACATTGTTGTCAAACAAATAAATGTATGTAGGTTTAGGTGTGAAAATCGAAACTTGATTTGAACCCAAACTAAACAATTATTCGTATACCTATTCTTGTAAGTGGATTATATCTTGTTTGAATTTACTATCATTTTGTTTGCGATTGTTTGAAGAGAGAAAGTCATCATGTTTGTACCTGCCGCAGCAATAACCATTAACAATTTTATTCTGAAAAAATAAAAATTCCTAGCTTTTTGCGGCAAAATTTTATTGGTGCATAGTATTTAGAAACACCCGTTAATGTTCAGTTATGTTTTATGAATGAATAAAATTCAGTTCGTAAAGTGTTGCCATGACGACGGAAGTCCGTAAAAGTAGCATATTCTGGTTTTTTTAATTCCCAAAGTTGCCGTTTTGGGGAGCGTATTCAAAAATAGCTATTTTTAGGACAGGTGAGTAAAGCGTAGCATTTAAACACGAGCCTGGATGTAGAGCACCCGAACAGCGAAGCTGCGAGTGCCTGAATCAGGCGAGTGATTAGATGCGCTTTACTCACGTGTTTTAAATCTGATTCATTTCCATTTTCGCAGAAATTAAAAGAAATTATTTTGCAATTGTTGCATAAATAACGGTTTTCTACGTTCATGCAAAAACAAAACTTTATTGAACTATATTTAGTGAAAAAATTTGTTCTTTATTGCACTGTGCAATAAAATGTTTTTTTTATTGGTGCCCCTTTTTACCCATTTAAAGCACGCCTCAGCGTGTTTAAATCGAACTTTAAAAAACGCGCGTTTTTTAAAGGTAACAAACATCAACAAATCGAGAAACGTGAAGTCTAAATGACAAATTTTTGATTATTGATCTGACAGGAGTACCTTGTAACGTCACATAAAATATTACTAACAATTCGGTCATTTATATGTGCTCCTCCATCCATTTGATGAACTTTTCATATTCTTTTTTATATATATCACTGGATTTCCGCGGTATTTACCGCGATTCTGCCTCACTATTCAAAAAATCGATATTAGAATCATTCATTTTTGAGCTCTGGTGACAACAAATATTGATCTTTGGTAACAAATTGCAAATGAATGTTTTTCTCATTTCCATGACAACGAAAGGTATACTGATGTCATATCACGAATTCAACCTTCTTGCATTATTAGTTCTTAGTTCTATTTTTTGTAGTAATAATACCAGTATATATGATTTCAAAGTGCACCAATAAAAAAAAATAACGTAAAGTATTCGTGGATAACTGGTCTTAAAAACACTTGCTCTATTTCGAGCACTCCGGCTGCGCCGTCGTGCTCGAAAAATCGCGCGTGTTTTAAAGCCCTTTTTATCCACTTATACTTTAATATACTATATTGCACTCATCTGTCATTTGTCATCATAACAAACATAAACGTCAAATCGACGCAATTTTCAGTACGCTTTTTATTTTCCTACACTTAGTGCCATCTGAATAAAAATTTTTTTGGTTTTTGCATGAACGTAGAAAAAATATTGTATGCTACTCGTGCAAAAGTGTTGACCAACTCGGCCTGGCGGACTCGTCGGACAACTTCACGTCGAGTGCAATAAGCACTTACTTTTTGCACTTGTTGCATAAATAACTATTGTCATTGACTCGTCGAAACAAAATTGCAACCAGCCTACTATGAATAAAAAGATGCGCTACCGTTGCTTGTGTTGCATTCAATTTGGAAACCAGCATACTCTTTACGAGTAATTCGACACCGTCGCTGCGATATGAGCAATGTGTATGATGGTTGTTTATTGGTAACCTAGGTAACACTTTTAAACACTTGTGATTAAAAGTACAGCTTCTCTCACTATTTTGAGTTGAAATATGTCACATTTTAGTCACAAAAATGGAAAAAAAAAATTTTTAAAGCATTTTTTTTTTGATACATTTCAAAAATCAAAGCTACCTTTCGATGTGTTTTTGTTACTTTTAAACTATTAGAGATAGGGTAATGGACATTCCAGACGATTTCATAGAAAATGAATGTGTCTTTCGATTGAGCCCAAAAACAAGTTTGTAACTTGATGATCCATGCATTTGTTTATAAAAATCGATGGTTTCTTTTGAATTTTTCGCTCTTTCATGGCATATCTCATTAATTATTGAAGATATAACAATAGCCCTTCAAGACAATTGTATTACGTAATTGTTTGAGGGTTGTGGAATAAAAAACGCCATTTTAAACTTTTCATAACAGTGGTGTGTTAGAGATGAAAATTACTACATAAAAACGTGCCTGAAAATCGCGAATACATTATGAACAGGCTAACAAGGAATATCGTAGATGGTGTATGAAAAATAAAATCAAAAGAACTACAGAGGGGCAGTATTTTAGCACATTTTAATACTGATTTGGCGTCATATAAAAGCTCATCTCTATGGACCAGATATTCAATTTTTAACCGACGAAACCAAAAAGGAGGAGGTTTTCTAGTCGACGCGAATATTTTTATTTTATTTTTTGTATGTATGATCACGCATAACTTTTTACTGAGTCGTCCGATTCCGATCATTCTTTTCTCAGTGGATAGGGTGTACTTCAAAGTTGGTCCCATTCGAATTTAAAAGAAGAAATCCACCCCTAAGGGTAGCAAAATGAAGGATATTGATCACTCACCCTCTGAATTCTGGTCCGTTAACCGATTCTATCAGGCATAACTTTGTACTGGATTCTTCGATTTGGATGATTCTTTTTTTAATATATAGGGTATACCTCATATTTGGATTTCGAATGAAATTATCTACCCAAATAGGGGATAATTGATTTTTCACTTGTGAACATTGGCACACACATTATTTTTTGTGTTAAATCTTTTAGGCTCTAGGATTAAGTTAGGTTAAGTTACACAATTGACTATTCTTATATAAATTTATATTGGTCTCCAAAGAAAATAAATGCTACTACTAATACTACTACTACAATGACAGATCGCTACTGTCATTATTTTTGTTCCACATCCGTCACAATCATTATATTCTATGAGAGGATGGAATGATAAACAAAGTAATGAAATAAAATAACCAGAACAACAAAAATAATTTAGATTACAACAAATAGTAAAAGGAGATAATCATATTATTTAACTGGTAATAGTTGAAGTATTTTGGAAGTAATCAAAAAACAAGTAGGTAGTGATTAGTAGATTTCAGCCACAAAAAATTTATTAATTAAAAACTTTTTAACAAAAAATTAAACCGACGAAATACGGAACTGAAAAGTAAAAAATAAAATAAACCTTCTTAGTCTCAATAACTAAGCTCCTAAACTAATATAAGTAACTAATTTTGAGTCGGCGCCAAACGAACAATCAACGAACATCATTAAATTACTTCAAAAAAATTATCAGAATGTCACCGCCCAACTCGATGCCATCATTTTACGCCTTACCTTATTCATTTGCTTGTTTGTTTGGCGCCGACTCAAAATTAGTTACTTACATTAGTTTAGGAGCTTAGTTATTGAGACTAAGAAGGTTTATTTTATTTTTTACTTTTCAGTTCCGTATTTTGTCGGTTTGATTTTTTGTTATAAGGTCAACAAAGAATTCATCAGAAGGAATTGGTACAATTAAATTTTCAGCATTATTCCTTACTTGAAAAAGGAAATGAGATGGCTACAAGGCCAAAAACCCTTAACTTTGTTTAAAGAAAATGTCGACAAGTTTTCAAGCGAAGCTGACAACAAAGAACATTTGTTGGACAAGATTAAATTTTTAAAGCGTTTTATTTTCTTGGTCGCATCATAAAATCTAATAATGTGTAGGTAATTCTTATATTTGGGGTTGCTAGTGCATGTAAGCTAACTGATATGTGTCTTAAAGATTGCAAAACTCATTTTTGGTGAAACTTATCGATACAAAATCAAAAAAAGACCGAACTTTCATAGTGGTATCTAGAGAAAACGAAAATATTAATTTATTCGTTATTATTAGAACATATGTAGCACTTCGACCCGCAAACACAAGTTAAAATAGATTTCTTATTAATTATGTTAAGTAGAACTGAACATCACAACCTGTCGGTATATACAGTGCTAGTCAAAAGTCCCCTCCCCCCCTCGTATCTTTTGAACGGGTATACTTATAATAATGAAATTTGGAGGGTGGAAATAAACGGATGTAGGCTTCTCAACTGGTCATAACAGGTGACGCAATAGTCATAAATGACGTCACAAGGCCACTGTGACCAATAATTTTAAATGGGACCCTATGGCAAGTGACAGCTCGTTTGAAAGGTATTAAAAATACCTATTCAGTCATACCAATTTTGTTTGGGTTTCGGCTGATTTTGATTGATAAATTGAAGAAATACGAAAATTATAGTTTCGCATTTAATTAATAAAGATTTTAAAGTACGCCTCTGGTTAATTGTCAAAAAGGTTGACGTTTTTGAATTCTCTACTTGTCAAAAGTGTTTATACCTTGAAAATTTACCCAAGCTATTGTTTAACGAGACGTTTCAGTGTTTACATAGGCAAAATGGTACATACTGTAGCCGACAAAGTAGCAGCTATCTTAATAATTGGTGAATGTAGAAACAATTTCCATGCAGCGGAACGACTGTTTAATGAGAGGTACCCCGATCGCCCTATATCGAGGGGTTTATTTGAGGGAGCTTCTTCGGAAGTTTGAAGCATCAGGTAGTGTTCAAGATGCCAAACGATCTGGTCGACCAACAATTAGTGATGACAAAAATTGACATAATTGGAGAAATGGTAGTAAACCCTACTTCTTCCACAGCCCAAGTTGCGTCTATCTGTGAAGTCAGTCAAAGGACAGTACATAGGGTGTTGGCTAAAACAAATTCCATCCATACAAATTAAAAATGGTGCACCAACTTTCAGATGATGACCCCGACCGAAGACTAGAATTCTGTGAAACTATGTCCAATAAAATGAACCAACAACCAGGCTACATACAGACAATTTGTTTTGGTGACGAAGTACTTTCTTTCTCAATGGAAATGTTAACACTCAAAATGTGAGGTATTGGGTGACACAAATCCTCACATCTTTCGTGAAAAAACATACTCAATTTCCAGAAAAGTAAATGTTTGGGCAGGTATTTTTGGGAAACCACATAGTTGGCCTCTTTTTCTCAATGCTAACAACCGGTGGTTGTATCTGGAGATGTTACAAAATGATATTGAGGCGTTAATTCTTGAAATTCTAGAAGATAATCCAGATGAATTCGACAACTTGAAATAACGTTTCAACAAGATGGTGCTCCTGCACACTATTACGGTGCAGTAAGACGTTACCTAGATGAAGAATATCGTGGTAGATGGATTGGACGACGAGGTTCGATCGAATGCCAGCTCGGTCACCGGACCTTACACCATTAGATTTTTTTCTATGGGGGTACTTGAAATCTAAGGTTTACGCTACAGCACCTGACAGTATTGCCATTCTGAAACAACGAATTGTTGAAGAATGTAGGGCAATTTCCGCTGACACACTGGGACGAGTACGACAAGAGTTTAGCAATAGGATGCATTACTGCCAGGAAGTAGATGGAGCACATTTTGAACACTTATTATAGGAACTGGTTCTTAAATCTTTATTAATTAAATGCGAAACTATAATTTTCGTTTTTCTTCAATTTATCAATCAAAATCAGCCGAAACCCAAACAAAATTGGTATGACTGAATAGGTATTTTCAATACCTTTCAAACGAGCTGTCACTTGCCATAGGGTCCCATTTAAAATTATTGGTCACAGTGGCCTTGTGACGTCATTTATGACTATTGCGTCACCTGTTATGACCAGTTGAGAAGCCTACATTCGTTTATTTCCACCCTCCAAATTTCATTATTATAAGTATACCCGTTCAAAAGATACGAGGGGGGGAGGGGACTTTTGACTAGCACTGTATAAAATTGCAAGTATAAATTGTACCAACATTTCTTGATTCTGAAAATGCTCCATTTATGGGCCATTGCTTTGGCTAATGCGGGAGCAACTATGGACATCAAAAGACATGGTTCATCAACCATAGCCGCTGGTTATGTTGATGATTCAGAAAGTAATAAAATTAGTGTTGGCAATAGAATACTTTGAGAAGGCACTACAGCTGCTGGACTAGGTACTTCTATTGAAACTGAGTAGAGAAATAATCAAACATATATTGTGCCAACAATAAATATAACGAACAAAAATTATCTGGAATAAACTTACATATACTTATAATGATTCAGATAATGTCCATTTCCAGTCATAAAATATGTGTTTCTGTTTGAAAATGTTTTAAAATGTAATTTTTGTAAATAAATTTGTTTATTTATTGGACCCTATTGCTGTTTCTGATACTGACAGAGGACAATGACAGATGACAATGACAGATGACAATGACAGATGAGTACGTTTTTACATTCTCGTGCTAGTACTTTAAAGTGCCTGCCTATGGACTCTAAACAGTATCATACATCAAGCTTTTATAGTTTAGTCGAAGATACACTTTATTAAAAAAATGATAGAACGAACGCTGCAATAACTCTTTAATAATCGATAATCAAGCCTTTAGCACTCAGATAGTGGAAATATTATTCATGCTAAGGACAGTAAAGACATTTTAGATAATTACTAAATATATTGTAGTATTACTACTCTCTGCTCACTAGACCGGACCGTGCCATGAACGTAACCCAACCAACACAAACACTTGTATTCATGTGCGTGTATGTTGATTGCGGATCGGTGTAGTGAGCGTTGTTTCCTCAGATTAAGGAAATACTAATCTAAGGTTGTTCCATTGTAAATAACCTGAACAATAATTTTTGCATGTGTCGGAACGATTACGATCATGGCACGGTTAGGTCTAATGAGCAGAAACCTTCATGATTAAATTGTCCGCCTACTTGCCGCCAAAATGCATGTTTTTACATATAATGGACATTGTGAACGTATGTTAAGGCCAGGGCTATAACGAAAATTGTGCTAAATAGGCTTTTTCATTTAGATGACAAATGACTAACTTTGTTTACCTGTCAGACCCAACGGCATTGACATCGTTTTTTTTTTTTTAAGAAAATAAAATATTTCCGAGTTTTTCTATGGATAGTTGACTTGAATTTACATGGAGAAGAAAACTCACCATTAGAAATATTCGTGTACATTATTTTATCTACGAATGAAAGGTTTTGGAGGAAATAGGTAATAAGTACTTAACCTACAATAGTATATATTTGTTTAACAAGCACGGAATGATACTCATTTCCACGAGTATGATGTTTGCAGCATGAGCCGTAGGCGAGTGCTGCAAATCTATAGTGAAATGAACATTCCATATTGAGTTTACACTATACTTTTTCTACAACTTTAAGCATAAAATAGCGAAATTAATTTACAACAGAAACTTGAACTTCAATTGATCAAAGTATGCAAGTAATACATTTTCTGAAGTTGACGCGGTGACCTTTCCCTTTTGCCAATATGTGAAGGATTTGGGCTTTTCCATATTTCCCTTTCGATACTTCCGGAATCAAGTTTATACTCTAATTTGCGGCTGCAATTAGTGTCTGGAGGAGGTAGTTCGTCAATTTCACTGCTGCATCATACCTTTAAACTTTGACAAGTTTTGATGATACTGAATTGACAGATGTCTTAAGTTCTCCTTGCTCTCCATGGGAGACGTGATTTAATGACCAACAATAACACAATGACTTCATTGTGTCTATCAGATAAAGAAATGAAAGTGAAAACATACAATGTACTTCATTGTTTAATCAAAACAGTTTTAAAAATGCAGTTTTGTATTATAGCCGTAGAAAAAGTTTCGAACCCATGCATGCGGTGCATTTGTCATGAAGTTGACTGTTGACATAATGTGAAAATACCGCAAATTTTGAACTAAGCCAATTGTTATTTCAAAACTAACCAATGGCCATTCACTTTCCCAATAGCCAATCAGACTTTGGGTCTCAAAACGAGCGCATGCGCCTTAAAAAATAATCTAAATGAAAAGGCCTATTTACAAATACTCAATACATGCAAGCCACCCAAACTAACATTTACGCCGAACACCGCATGATATTTTATGTCCAAATGTAGAAACAGATCACGAGTGAAATTGTGAAACATATTTCCAGGTAATTTTTACTTCTGCGGAAACTCAAAAATGTCAATTTATTCATCGAAAAGAACTTTTAAGAGTTATGTCAATGTTTTTTATTTATGAAACACTCTCAAAATTTGCATCTATGAAATACCTACATACTGTAGGGAAAACCGTCACTCTAGAACACTTTTTTCATATGTCAGGATGGCCGAGCGGTCTAAGGCGCCAGACTCAAGGATACCCTTGGCTGCGAGAGCAGGTTTCGAGCGTTCTGGTCCACTCTGTGGGCGTGGGTTCGAATCCCACTTCTGACATTCTTTTTTTTTTAACTAGTCGACCAAAAACAACACCCTGGTTAGTGGGGGGCAGGAATCTGATTTAAGTTTTCAATAAAAAAAAATTACATTTCTTCTGACATTTTTTTTTTTTTATTTGCATTTCGAACAACTACCGAGGAAACAGCACCGTGGTGATTATTGATAAAGCTCCTAAAAATATGAGCGATGGCTCATTGGATTCGGAATAAACGTGTAGAGAAATGTATTTCTATGATTTTACACCACATAAAAAAATGCAATTGTTATTAACAAATTGGGAGGGAAAAAAAGGAATTCATTTTTTCGCTGATAATTCAAAAACTATTGATAATCAAGAAATTTGAAAACAGATTCTTAAAGAGGAGGAAATTTTCAATAAAAAAGTCCAAACTCCCGGAACTCTATTTGTATTATTTATAATTTTAATTTAACGCCGAATGGGCGCACCACCGTTGAAAACAGTATACCAACCAAATGAACTAATTTTTTTATAGTATGAAATATCATTTTAAAATTTTGAAAAAATTGTGCTGTCATCTAAACACTTGAAAGAATAAAGTTCCGTTGGAAAGAAATGTTGATTTTTCAAAAAGTTATACAATTGTTAACTAACAGTTTTTTTCGACCTCCGTTTTCAAAATGCGAATAAAAGTTTATATTATAATTTTGTGTTTCTGGAGCTTTTTTTTATATATATATATATATATATATATATATATATATATATATATATATATATATATATATATATATATAGATCACGTGATAATATTTTATAAAATTGTTCAAACTTAAAAATTAATGAAACATTAAAAAAATTATGTTAATTTTTCTTACAAATTTTCGCATCTAACAATGGCATTAAGTAAAGCTGGGTAAATTTTTTTTAATAAATTATTTATAAACAAATAGACAAGTTTACTATAAAAAAAAAATGTTTTCTATCATTTTGTTGTCATGACAAAGAATGATTAAAAAATCTTAAAACCCTTTTGTATTGTTTATAATAGTTTTTTTATATTTCCATTGTTTGAATGATTAGTTGGAAATTATTTTTTTCTTTAAAAATCATAATTGGGATTTCTCAATGGGGTAACTAAAAAAATGTTATCAATAATTTAATTGTTTAATTGACTACCATTACATTTTTTCCTAAAAGTAATTGAAATTACAGAAACAGGCATATGTAACAAACAAACTTCGGTATCTGTAATATTGGAAAGTGTTATAAAAAAATTACAAATTTATTTTTTTCAGTATTTTGTTGAATATGGCTGTTTTTGTAATATTTTTTTCTAAAAGTAATTCATATTACAGAAACAGCCATATTTAACAAAATACTGAAAAAAATAAATTCGTAATCTTTTATAACACTTTCCAATATTACACGATACCGAAGTTTGTTACATATGGCTGTTTCTGTAATTTCAATTACTTTTAGAAAAATAATGTAATGTTAGTCAGAATTTGTTTATAACAAATTGTTAAATCAATAAACAATTAAATAATTGATAATTTTTTTTTAGTTACCCTATTGAGAAATCCCAATTATGATTTTTAAAGAAAAACTAATTCCGCAACTAATTATTTAAACAATGGAAATATAAAAAAACTATCATAAACAATACAAAAATGTGTTTAAGATTTTTTTTAAATCATTCAATAAAAAAGATTTTTTTTTATATTGAACTAAAATTTTACCCAGCTTGTTAGATGCGAAAACGACAATAACATAACATTTGTTTAAAAAAAATTAACATAATTTTTTTAATATTTCATTAATTTTTAACTTTGAACAATTTTATAAACTATTATCACGTGATCTTAAGATATATATATATATATATATACAGGGTGGCCCACCTCATTCGCCTCGGTATTTCTACGAGAAATGAAGAGAGTTAGGGAAAAACATTTAGCACAGTCATATGTGGGTCCATGAGGAGCATATTCCAAAATTATTTTGAAATATATAGGGTGATCCCCAAAAAAATTACATACCAAAGTTATATTTTTTTCTTATGGAACACCCTATATTTTTTATATTTTTAGATACTATAGACAAAATGAAGGTGAGTTACTATTATATTTCCCATACTTAAAACTGACCGTTTCTGAGAAATGTTGAGAAATTCAAAAATACAGACCATAATTTGAAAATTGTTTTCACCCTGTAACGTGTAACGAGCTGCTCGTGATTAAATGTACTGCTTAGCTCAAAGCTTAAAGTTAACTACTACATGAAATTTTTAATGCAATATTATACAGAGTGGCGAAAAACATTGCCTCAAAATTTGGACACACATTTAATTAAATAACTTCTTAAAGTTGAATGGAACACCCCGTATTTAGTGGCGTATTTTGACGCAAATTAGATTCCTTCAAAACTATATCAGGGTTCCCTATACCTATCTCTTCTCTTTTTTACACAAAAGGCGTTTTATATTTTACTTATGAGTAATTTTTTTATCTTAAAATGAAACACACTGTATTGTAATGAAAAGGAATACGTAGATTCGCTAGAAGCAGAAGTTTAAATTTTGAAAATACGATGTATCTAAAAGTAAAATGCAGGCAAATTAAAAACTCAAATTTGTACCATTTCTGAAATATTAAAGCATTCTTCAAAATAAGAAGATGCCGTGTCTTAATTATTGAGGAAAATATGTTAAATTCGCTTGTTTCTTAGCAAATTAGACTTCATTGAGGACGGGAGGTCCACAGAACTGGCCAGCCAGGTCTCGGACCTTACAAGTCCCGACTATTTTATGGGGATATATCAAAAGTATTGTTCACGATACCAATACGCCAACGACACCTCAGGATATGAAAGTACGAATAAAAATGCGTTTCGTTCCATACCGCAAAAATATTTATCCAAGAGTTCAGCACTCATTTTAAGAAAAGAGTTCGCCTATGCATCGAGAATAATGGACACCATTTTGAGCATTTATTAAAATAATAAACTATTTAAGATTCTTAATTTTTCGATAAAATGACTTCAAAAATGCTTTTCATTACGATACAGTGTGTTTCATTTTTAAGATAAAAAAATTACTCATAAGTAAAATATAAAAACGCCTTTTGTGTAAAAAGCAGAAGAGATAGGTATAGGGAACCCTAATATAGTGTAACGAACCTAGGCCGGACCTGTCGCCTCACATGTTGCCATCGACAGCGATGAGATCATCCCCGGAGATATTCGAGAACCATCCAGTCGCTTTTCCGCGGAGAGCAACGGTCGATATTGGAAACGTTGGAACATGCTGGATCGCCAACTGCCGGAATTCGAAAGATCGGGAATTCTGTGACGGAGATAAATAGAGCAAGCCCTCAAGTCTCACGGACAGTCTGAACGAGCCCATACGATCGAGGCTATTCGGTAGCGTAGTAATATAAATTAAGTTGTAGATTAAGTGTGAAATAAATTATTAAAACCAAGTTAAGTTTATTTACGTTACAATTGGTGTCGGAAGTGGATTTTGAAAATAAACAAATGATCTTAGGTGGATAGTCAGAAAAATAAATTGATAGACCTTTTGTACGCCCAAAATAGACAGTGGCCCGTTTTCGCGAAGTGGACAATTGTGCGTGGAATATAAACTGATACACTGTTCGCGTGAAACAGAAAATAGACAGTGGCCAGTTTTCGCGAAGTGGACAATTGTGCGTGGGAATATAAACTGATACACTCTTCGCGTGAAACAGAAAAAAAAGAACAGTGGCCCGGTTTTCCAGAAGTGGACAATTGTGCGTGGGAATATAAACTGTTACACTCTTCGCGTGAAACAGACAATAGACTGGAGGCCCGTGGAAAAGAATTCGCGAAGTGAATTTTAACAAACTGATAAACTTTTCGTGTGAAACAGACTGATACCTCGTCAAAGACAAAATGTTTCAAGAAAAGTGCGTCTTGCGGACTTGAAGGTAGGAGATTGAAACAGGAATTGGAGGAAAGGGAACTGGAAACAACGGGTAAAAGCAAGTACTCCAGGAAAGACTTGCAGAAGGACTTATCCAAGAAGGTGAGGACCCCGAAACATTTTATTCAAAAATTCCCGGAGGTGATTTGAGTCCGATAATAGAATCCTTGAAAGAAGAGCTGCAACAAATTCGAGGACTTTGGAAGAAAATGCTAGAAATCTGGAAGAGAAGCTTAAGGAAAATTCTAGAAATCTGGAAGAAAGCTTCTAGAATCCAAGAAGCCTGGAAGAAAATTCTAGAAATCTGGAAGAGAAGCTTCCTAGAAAATTCAAGAAGCCTGGAAGAAAATGCTAGAAATCTGGAAGAGAAGCTTCAAAGAAAATTCTAGAAATCTGGAAGAGAAGCTTCTAGAAAATTCAAGAAAGCCTGGAAGAAGTTCCTGGAAAACACAGAAGGCCTAAAAAAAAAAATTGTGTGTGTGGCTAATTTTCTAGAAGAAAGAATGGGAACCGTTGAGACAGAGATAGATAAAATTAGGGACAAATGAACACGGAGGTGGATAAAATCAAAGATGGGGTCGAGGCAGAAATGGACAAAATGAAGGGAAACGATCAGTAAGCTGGAAAAACAATTAATAGTGCGCCCTCCACAGAGATGGTTAACGAAAATGCAATACTGGACTTGAGTTTGAACTTGGATAAAGTTCAAGAGGGAATAAAAGATGTCAAAGGTCATTTCAGAAATAGGAAGCTTTCCATGAAGCCGCCTCAGTTCGACGGAAAAACTCCATGGGCCAATTACCGCCGGCAGTTTGAAGCAGCGGCCAAAGCAAACGGATGGAATGCAGGAAAGAGCTGTAGCACTGACACTTGCATTACGTGGAGAAGCGACAAATATTCACAAACCCTCACCGCCCAAGAACAGGAGGACTATGATCAGCTGATTAAACATCTAAATTACGATAGGCCACGCCCATTTTGGAACACGTATACCACTCCCAGCTGAAAAATCGCTGCAAAATCGGCGAATCCTTACAAAATTCGAAACTGACATTGCACGCTTGGTTCGTCTCGCATATCCAGCCACACCAGAAAATGTAATGGAGCGACTAGCGGTTCAAGCATTCCTGGATGGACTCCGTGACCAAGAAACCAGACAAGCGTTGACACTAGCCCTCAACACATCTCGTAGACGCACTGGCACGCGCTTTGGAATTCGAGGCAGCGAAACAATCTTGCAAAAGCCAAGTAAAGTCGAAATGATTGAGGAAGACTCACAGGACCTGCTAATTTGGAAGCTGCCATAAGGGAAAGTGATTAAGGAAGTTTTGCCTGAGAAAAGACAGATAAGATGCTGGAATTGTGGCAAAATTGGACTTTGCGTAGCAAATGTCCAACATTCAGCTACGACTCCGATGCAGGAAAACTAAAGAAGGTCGACGAGAAGGGGCAATCGTCGGCCTGTGCCCAAAACCCCGGTTAACAACGCATATGTCGCTATCCTGCAACGACAGAACAGAGGTGTTTTCGTAGACGGTCTCATCAATAACGAGCCTTGCACCATGCTGCCATATACAGGTGCGACTAGGACAATTCTCGGGCCTTCCTTTGCCAGAACACCCGGAACGAATTGAACCACAACTTGGAGCTACGCACAGCAACAGGGAGCCAGCTACTGTATATGGCGAGCTACCGATTGAAATAATTTTGGGCAGCACTAAGGTGAAACATCAGGCACTTGTAGCGGACATCGAAGACGATGCAATCATCGGAATGGACATCATGAATTCCAGAGGGTTTGGTGGATTTCAAAAGACGGCGTCCTACGTGTCAACGGGAAGAGCTGGTACTTCATGGGAGAAGTGAAGAGTTGATCCGTGTGCTGTTGGCTGAGGATGTAAGCGTACCTGAGAGGGCGAAACCATCCTGGAGGCTCGCCTGGACGGAGTGCGAGCAGTGGAGACGTGGTGATGTTCGAGCCCAAACTTCATGATGAGAAAAATTGGACGAGGGATTGCCCTAGGGGAAAACCCTGTTACGTGCTAAAAAATTGGTACCGGTAAAGGGTCATGAATGTCAATTACTTTCCAGTGACCTTAAAGAAAGGAACAATTTTGGGGCACTGCTCGTCAGTTTCATCTGTGATCCGGGGCGTACGAGGTACGTTAGCCAACCCAACAACTCCCACGGGAACTAGAAAAATTGGTTGCCATCTCTTCCAAAGATATAAAACCAGCTCAACAGCCCAAACTAAGAATTTGGGTCAAAAGTACCAAGATATCTTCGATACCGGACAAGGAAAAGGAGGTCGAACTAATGAGGTCCAGCACAAGATTGATACTGGGGTGCCCGCCGATCCGGCAATCACAGAAGACTTCCTCTTGCCAGAAGGAAGAGCTGACAAAATAGTCAGCGATATGGGAAAAAGAAGAGTTATCGAACCATCTGACAGTCCCTGGTCCTCTCCAGTCGTACTGGTGAAGAAAAAGGATGGATCGACACGCTTTTGTAAAACTATCGCCAACTTAATAATGTCACGAAGAAGGACAGTTACCCTCTCCCGGAAAAATTTGGCACCTAGACACGTTGGCTGGTTCACGATTTTCTCGACCCTTGATCTGAAGAGTGGATACTGGCAAGTAGAACTCGCCCCAGGAAGATCGAGGAAAGACTGTTTTTACCATCGGCTCCAGGATTGTGGCAGTTCACCGTTATGCCATTCGGGCTCTGTAATGCTCCCGCCACATTCGAAAGATTGATGGAAACAGTACTGAAGGGACTCTCATGGAACACGTGTCTAGTGTATCTCGACGACATAATTGTGGTCGGCAGATCGTTCGGAGACCACGTGAAAAACTTGGAGAGAAGTATTCCTGCGATTGAGGAACTCGGATTGAAGCTGAGCCCTAAGAAAGCCACCTGTTCCAAAAGAGTACGATACCTCGGCCACGTTGTCTCTGGGGAAGGAGTAGCAGTGGATGACCAGAAGATCAAAGCTGTTGGATTGGCCCATCCCAAAGACATTCACCAACCGAAGTTTCCTTGGTTTTGTGCACATACTATCGCCGATATGTGCAAGGGGTTCCCGAAACATCGCTAAACCACTGACCAGGCTCACGGAAGGTCAAACAAAGTTCCAGTGGTCCGAAGAATCCAAGACTCGTTCAGGAAGCTGAAGGAGCTTTTGATTAACGCACCTGTTCTGAGCTATCCCTTACCCAACGGAAGTTCATTTTGGATACGGACGCCAGCAACGTGGGACTTGGGCTGTCCCTATCCTCAGATCCAGGAGGGGCAGGAGAAGGTCATTGGTTATTTCAGCAAGACGCTCAGCAAACCAGAGGCGCAATTACTGTGTCACCAGGCGAGGCTGTTAGCTGTTGTAAAGGAGTGGAGCACTTCTACAAGTACGTGTATGGAAGAAGATTCCTGGTTGAGAACTGACCATGCAGCTCTCAAATGGCTCTTACAGTTCAAAAAAATCCAAGGGGGCAAGTAGCACGTTGGATCGAGAGACTCCAAGAATTCATTTCGAGATCCGACATCGAGCCGGAACTAGCCATAGAATGCAGATGCCTTTGTCGCGAAGACCATGTCCAGATGATTGCTCACATTGCCGACGAGCAGAAAAGAAAAGCAACACTTTTTAGAACCGCGGCAATGGATGACAACTGGAATGACAGCAAGATCCCGAAAGACCAAGAGAGACCCCGACCTTGGCTTAGTCGTCAGCTGGAAGAACAATCGAAGACCATCATGGCAGGAAGTCGCGGGTTACTCGCCGGCTGTTAAGTCCTATTGGGCACAATGGAACTCCCCTTATTCTGGACAATGGGATCCTGAAACGTGTGTTGGAGGCCGATATTGGTGGGAGAGACAGACGCCAAATAATTGTTCCCAGGAACAAGAGAGGAAGTGCTGCGGGAAATCCATGATGGAGTCGCCGGGAGGACATCTGGGAGTGACGAAGACCCTGCAGAAAGTGAGGGCAACGGTTTTACTGGGCCAATTGTCAAAAGCTGACGTCCAGGACTGGTGCAGGAAGTGCGCTTATGCGCTGCTAGCAATGGACCTCAATACGCCCCAAGGGCCCCGATGCCCTCGTACAACGTAGGCGGGCCGTTCAAGGAAGAATCGCCATTGACATCGCCGGCCCGTTTCCCGTATCCGACCACGGAATAAATCATCCTTGTGGCAATGGACTACTTCGTAAGTGGGGGGGGAAGCCTATGCCCCCCAACCAGGGAAACCTCCCGTCGCCGACGTCTTGGTGAAAAGAATGGATATTCGATTCCGGTTTTTCCAATGGGGCTGCACTCGGATCAAGGCAGAAATTTCGAATCAAACCTTTTTCCAAAATATGTCTACTGCTGAACATCCCCAAGACAAGAACCCGGCCCTACATCCCAGTCCGATGGAATGGTGGAACGGTTTAACAGGACGATCAACCGCCACTTGTCCAAGTTGTCTCTGACCATCAAAGAGACTGGGACCAGTATCTTCATTTTTTTCCCTGATGGCCTATCGATCCGCAGTACACAGCCCCAACCCCCGGCAAACTCCTGTTTTAGTTTTTATAATGGGCCGAGAACTGCGACTGCCTTGTGACCTGAAGTTTGGGATACCCCGGGGCAAAAAACACTGCGGGAGGGGGGCTACGTCAGCAAACTTCGGCAGAGAATGGAGGGCATCCACGAACGGGGGGTTAACATAAAAATTTCCAGCGATAAAATGAAAAACCTATGACATCAAGGCCGACGCTGGAGGTTTTAAAAGGTTTTTTACCTGGTTTGGCGGCCCAAACCCCAAAGTCGTCGTGGACTATCCCCCAAGTTGCAAAATCGGGGGAAGGCCCCCTATAAAATTGTAAAAAGGAAAAAAAGACCTTGTTTCCCAATCCATAAGCCACCCAAAAGGGGGCCAAAGGGGGCGTCCAACCCAAAGGTTGGCCCCATACGCGGGAAACCCCGGGGCCAAAAAGGGTTGCACCCTCAAAACCGGGGGGGGGGTATTGGGGGTTCCCGAAATTTATGTCCTTGTATTCAAACGGGCGGGAAATTTACGGGGGTTAAGAGGAGTCAGAGCCCTTTTTTGAGGTCCCCTTTTTTGACTACGCACTGGGGCACTTTTGGCAGAAGATCTTCGAATGGGGGGGGACCCCCAAAGGTTTTCCCCCAAAAAATTTGGTAAACTCAAACACTGCGGGGCGGGGTCCGGGGAAGGGGGGGGTGCTAAAAGTTAAAAAAAGGGCCAAAAAACATCTACTACCGGGGTTCCCCGAGGCTTTCCCCCCAAAAAAAAAAGTCCTATGAAGATGTCTGGAAGAGTCTCCCAAACTAAGAATACTATGGTGGCCCCGAACCTGGTGGATCTAGAAATTTCCCCAAAATTTTCCTTTTTGGTTTTTTATGGGTTGGACTGGAAGTCATAAAAAAAATTGGGGCGATATTCAGATCCAGCGGCGTCGGATTTTGGTTTTGTAACCCTCTTCACGACCGATCCGAAACCGTGGAGTTTTTCTTCCATCGAACTTCACTTTTCCCGATATGGGGGTCATGCGAAAAACCCTCACACTCCAAGGATGAAATTTCGGGACGAAATGTCTTTAAGAAGGGCAAAAAATTTAAAGAACCTAGGCCGGACCTGTCGCCTCACATGTGCCATCGACAGCGATGAGATCACCCGGAATATTCGAGAACCATCCAGTCGTTTTCCCCCGGGGAGCAACGGGCGATATTAAACGTTTGGGAAAATGCGGGGGCGCCAACTGCCGGAATTCGAAGATCAGGTTTTTGACGGAGATAAAGGGGGAACCCTAAGTCTCACGGACAGTCTGAACGAGGCCCCCTACGACCGGGTATTCAGTAGCGTAGTAATATAAATTAAGTTGTAGATTAAGTGTAAAAAATTTTAAAAAAACCAAGTTAAGTTTATTTACGTTACAATAGTTTTTAAGGGGAAAACTAATTCTGCGTAAAAAAACCCACTAAATCGGGGGGGTTCCATTCAACTTTAAGAAGTTATTTAATTAAATGTTTTAAAATTTTTAGGCTTTTTTTTTTTTTTCCCCCCTTATAATATTGCATTAAAATTTCATGTAGTATTAAAATTTAACCTTTGAGCTAACTACATTTGATCACGAGTATCGTTCCCCTTCAGGGAAAAAAATTTTCAAATTATGGTCTGTTTTTTGAATTTCTCAAATTTCTCAGAAACGTCGTTTAAGTATAAAATTAATAGTAACTCCCTTTATTTTGTCTATATATCAAAAATTTAAAAGAAATATAGGGTGTTCATAAGAAAAATATAACTTTGGTATTTTTTTTTTGGGATCACCTATATTTTTCAAAATAATTTTGGAATATCCCCTCATGGACCCACATATAACTGTGCAAAAATTTTTAAGAGCGTTTTCACACACCCCGGGAAAACCCGGGGCCCCGGGGGGGAAATTCCGGCCCAATCAATTTCAAAAAATAATTTTCACACATGCCCGTCCCCCCTATTTGCCCTACGCCCCTTCTGTTTATGCAGCCGGCGGGATCTCGACAATCGGAAAAAGGATCGGGGTCTGATTTTCGGTTGCTGTGATTTCTTTTTGTACGTTTGTCCATACACACCTTTCTGACATGTTGGTAACGGAGATTTTTTATGCTATTTTGTTTATATGCAGTATCTTTTGTCTCCATAGCAGAGTATTTTTATATTTGTCTACAAATTTGTACGGAGGAATGCATCTCTCATTGGGTATCCTGATGCTTAATGTTTTTAGTCTTTCCACCCCAAAAAAAAATGTTTTTTACTCATTCTGAATAATTGAAGAATTTAAAGTTATCCCTATTTTTTTTAGAGCTTAAAAAAGGAACCCAAGTATCTCCGTCAACAGGGATGTCCCCCTGTTGTCTTTTATATTTCTTTTTCGGTTTTTTTCCCAAAAAATTAATAACCCCAGAAATAAACGTCTTTGCGGGGAAACCCCCCCATCTTTATTCCTGCACTGTTCAACGTATACTAAACAAACGGACCGATAGCCGGGCGGTGAAAAAGCTTTGTCGTCCCCGGAACCCTACCAGCCCGGACTCCAAAGCAGAAAGCCTGTAAGAAAAAAATTAAGTAAGCTCCTGGGGAGATATTACATCTCCCTCTGGGCTCCGTTATGAAATGTCCTCTTTGCCGTCACTAGAGGATGAATATCCAAAAAAAAGAATAAACCCCTCAGGGCTAAAATGATAGTCTTCCCTGAAGAACAACCCCGAGCACCACATGATCAAAAGCCGGTTTTTGTAACAAAAACCTTTTCCGGCATACCATCCATTATT